>JAVQKC010125814.1:0-17522 GCA_036025475.1 Philypnodon macrostomus
GCGCCTTATAATCCGGAGCGCCTTATATATGGATTCATTCTGGTTGTGCTTACTGACCTCCAAGAGATTTTGTGTCACATGGCGCTCAAGCTGCTCTGTCAAAAATGTTTTGGTACGACTTCGGTAAACTACAAAGTCTGGGAGTCAGAAGCGTCGCGGAGTAATATGCTTCACCGTAATATTAGTAGTGTATTATTATTAGTGTTTATATATGGCCATATCATTTTTACGTGTTACAACTGAACAATGTTGAGAGTTATTGTGAATGCGTTTAATAAAGTTTGACTGACTGTTTTGTTTTGCTTAATGTGCCTTATATATGAAAAAAGTTTGAAAATAGACCATTCATCGACAGTGCGCCTTATAATCCAGTGCGCCCTATAGTGCGGAAAATACGGTATATCCAGTAAATGGTCCAAAAAAGGAGGAAAAATCCACAGCAACCAGAAGATTTGTGGAGATACAAAATGCCTCGTTGACGCCAGAGGTCACCGGAGAATTGCCAGAAAGACAATTGCTCACAATCAGCCTTGAACACACACAGTATACCTAATAAATTGGCCAGTCAGGATACATAAGGCCTATTCGACTTTTTGTGCAGCAGGAAGGCAGAGGAGGTTAAAAAGTGATGCAGAAAAACATAGAAGCAAAGATGGAGGGATGTGTAAGAGGGTGGGAACGCGCAGACGGAGATTGACAAGCTCCTTTTTTTCTGAGATGGATGAATAAAGCGTCGCTGCAGGGGAGTGACGGATGACTACCGAGAAGAGCGGGAGAAAAAGACGGGAAAACGGGTTACGGATGGAGGAGGAGACGTAATGAGAGACAGAGTACGTCTCCGTAATCAAGCCATAAAGGAGCGAGGGAGCGGCGGCGAAAAGACGAGTAGGCCCTGAATGAGTCAATCATGATTAATCAAGACGCTTCTCGTTCGCCCCATCTCTCTCTCTCTCTCTCTCTCTGTTTTCTCTTTCCCCATCAGGGCTGTCATCAGACACACAAAAGCTTGTTTGGAAGAGCAGCCCTGTGCCCTGTTTAGTCTCATCACTATGTGCACAATTTGGCTACCTGTGCTCACGGTTCAGACTTAATCTGTGGTTTTTTGGGGGTTTTTTTACAAACAGAAATAGGTCCCGTCAATTGACTTTTCTGTTTACATTCATTTAGTGGCCCACTACAAAGTATCTTTACTAATTTAGTAATATTTGAACAGTTGTTTTTGACCGTTCTGTCTGTAGTTGCGCACGTGCGTTCAAGAAAGCCTGCTCAAGTCCAAACCAAGCGTCAGAATATAAAGATAAAGATGAAGCAGGCACGTTTGTTGGTGCCAGGTGTAAAATGATTTGAGATTGATAATCTAGATGGATTTTCACAATAAAATAAATAAAAAGACGGGTGTGAGGCGGTAGAAAGGTGCTCAGAAAACCATGAGCCCATTTTGAATACACGAGATTTAGGTGAGCTCTAATAAAGGGCTGTTAGTGTGGACTTTGCGAATTGGTGAAGTCAATCTTTGTAAAAAAAAAAAAACTATTACACTCATTTTGTTACAGTTTCAGATCTAGCTCCGCCTGTGGGGAGGGGTGGGAAGGACGGCTGCAACCACAGGAACTGCTTCGATCTCTGCGCATGACAATGTACACAGGCCCTTGGGGACAAAAAACGGAGACCATGATAAAGTGATGTGTTTTAGGTGTGTGTGTGTGTGTGTGTGTGCAAACTTAAATGGTAACGGCCGTGAGTAAAGCAGACGTGTGTGTATTTAGTATTTGGAAGGTATTCGGATTCATTGTCATATTAGATCATAAACCGGTATAATGGTGCCATATTTAACACCTCTTACTCTCCATAGCTTTTGTCTTATGCACACAATGGAAGAGTCGCTGTGAATTCAACAAGCCAAGTCATGTCTCGGCACTAATAGACTAAATGAGGATTATGTGCAGGTGCCAAACAGGCCTTGATCTGCCAGCTCAGAGATGTCACATCAATTGTGCGTACGTGCAGCGCAGAATAGATAAACTGTAATCAGTGCAGCCCAAAGCACAGGAAGCTCCCGCTGAAACGTGAAAGGCAAACACCAGGCACATCAACACCTCCTCCTGGTGGATGTGTTGAGAACTTCACAGATAGAGACGCACGTGGAACCTCTTTGTATGTGGATCAAGACTTATTACTTATACAGTATTTATGAGTTTTAGATCAACTATGTCACAAGAAAGAGTAAAAAAGGCAGATAAACAAGCAGCTTTTGAAATTTGATTGACTTTATTTGTAAGGCACCAGAAGTCCTTCCTTACTGCAGAACATTTCATATTATTTATAGTAAATGTTTGCTGTACTTTACAGTTTTTGTTTAAATGAAGCTATGATTTCAGACACAAAACAGTTTGCCAAAGTACACACTTTCAGGTTTTACATTATACACAAAATAGGTATTTAAAAAAAGACTTTACAAAGCTCAAAATGCTTACAATGCATTATGCTATGGGTGAAAAGTAGGAGGGGTGGAATATGGGAATAAGAGAAAGATGGGGGAGATCAGGGAGAGGTCAGAGGTCAAAGTACTGCAGTCCCCTGGTGTCACATCAGTACTGTAATACTACAATACAAGTACTGCAGTCTGTAAATGTATATGCAAATGTAATACAACAGCACAAGAATCATCCAGGACAGAGGAGCAGCCATGTACACATAAAGCTCTCTATGTATATCTGTATACAGAGGCCAGGGCCTTGACTATTGAACAATACAGACTCTCAAATGTTTACCGTCAGCAGTGAACTCCACTTCTGGCTTTTATTGATTTAAATGAAAACAAAAAGAGATAAACAAGTGCAGGTTTGGACCAAACATTCTTTAAAAATGCAACAACAAAGAAATCAATCTTTTTCTGCAGACATGCAGTGTTGTGTATGTTGTGTCTACACACGCTTCATATCACTACCACAATAATAGTATGTAGCTAGATACATACAGTATGAAGTCCTGTGAGGCATATTCACAAGCAGCAGAGCTTACAGCTTAGTATAAGAAGAAATGTTTAAGATCTCAGATATCAAGGTATTTCTGTTGAGTTCTCACTTATAAAAAGATAGAATAAAAGCCAATTAATGTATCTCTTAATGTAGTGTTGAATTAAGGTTTTATTATTGTTGTGATAGTATACTTTTTCTCTTGTGTAATAATAGGAGGGGTCTAAGCATGCTCACCATACAGTCTTTATACAACTGTATACTGTACAGTCTGCAGTAGTGTGTTTATTTTAGACATGGAGCTGCTGCAGCTAACTCACAGGTGTCTGCACTTAGTGCACATCAGCCTAATTGTGGGACAGTGTTTGTCTGATTACTACCTTCAGTCCCGTTAGTACCACTTGTTGCAATGATGTGTAGGTTTATTACATCAATATTACAGTTTTTACAAAATATTACATTGTTCCTCTGTTTCTATTAGACAACTCAACCTAATGCTGGACTGACACTAGAGGGATGTGTCATGTATAGTCATTAAAGGTAACAGTGCTACAGAGCGCCTGGTACGTCTATACCACATGCTTTGTAAATCACACACAATTTTTTAATGAATGAAGAAGAAACACAGCAAGCTACAGGTGTGAGTTTGGGCCAGGGTCAGTGTGAAATACTACCAGACAATTATATTCAAATTATAATTCTTCAGGGGGATTAGTCTTAAAGACAAAATGGTCAAAAGTACTGTGCTTTTAGTTAATACAATTGCTGAGTCGCTACTTTCCAATAAAACACAAAAGAGTCAAATCACTGAAGTGAGATGTTTAGGACAGTCATTGCTGTCACCTGCTCAGCACAGGAGTTAGTGGTCCCTACAAATGTGCTCTGCATTGGAAAAATTGGGACAATATGTGTCTTTACCGAGTAGTATTTCTGCCTACACTGTGCACTGATCTGTGTAAGGATTACCCCAGAGACTGACCACATGCACAGATTAATGTTAGCTGCCCAGTGTCTGTATATTAAGTTAGTATCCAACAGAGTGGATAAATAAGCTGTTCCTCTGTGACCTGCCTGTGCTTTGTCATTGTCTTGTCCTTGTTCTACTTGGGCCTAAAGCCAATGAAAAGATTCTTCAAAGAAACACACTGCCCTCTGCTGTCAGACACACAACATGCACAATATGTTTCTGGTGTGTCAGCTCCAATACTGGTGCGCTTCACAAGATGACACTCAAAAGCAAATGACATCTCCTTTTTCAACTTTAGGTTGAGCTTAGTTACATACATGAGTTCTGTTTGTTTTTCAGGTAAATTTCTAGCTGGGCTTGTCCTGTCCATAGAAGTTGTTCTATAATTTTAGGGTAATATGCAACATTACAACTCGTGACCTCTCAACAATTTTGCTGAGAATTATGATAAAGGCATAAAACATGAATGACTTTGTTGAGATGTGGAAACAACTTGGCTTCAAATAAATGCCCGCAGTATGAAGTGCCATACTGGGTAAAGTCAAGTTTTTTCCACTAGTGTACAGAGGAGTATGATGCATCTTAAATCAACGAACTGAATACCTAGGCAAAATATAGTATTGTAAAGTACAAAGGAAAAACAGAACTTAGGGGATATAAATGACAGAAAGCTCAGAAAAGACAGTACATAGGCATAATCGATCACTCAGAAATAATTGAAGTCAATACTAAAGTGAAACTAGAGATGTCAGACCCTCCCAGTAAGGCCTGATAGACTTACAGTGGCTGGGGCTGTTAGGGGCTGTGCTGCAGTAGGCCCATGTTAGGTGGTTGTAGACAGAGGGACAGTGGCCACAGAGACATGCTTTGGGGACTCAGGTCTCTTTAGAGAAACACTAATCAGACTTGTCTCCATCCTCTTCACGGTGGCTATCTCCGTCACGTGAGGCCTTCTCCTCTTTGGCCAGCTGTGCCTGAGAGGCCAGCAGAGAGGACAGGGAGAAGAGGCCGGACGAGGTGGTGACAGCGGGGAGGGTGGGCTGACTCAGGCCCAGAGGCAGGGGGGTCATGGGCAGGGCCAGTCCTTGGAGCTGGGACAGCTGGTGAGCCTGGAGCTGCTGCTGTAGGAGACAAGTACAGACTGCTTAGAGGCCACGGGACAGAGGTGGTGCACCAGTCAAATAGTAATGTAAATACTGACATTACGTATACTCGTACAGTACAGACCAAACGTTTGGATACACCTCCTCATTCAATGAGTTTCCTTTCTTTTCATGACTATTGACATTGTAGATTCACACTGAAGGCATCAAAACTATGAATTAACACATGTGGAAATATGTACTTAAACTACTATGAAAATATGCCTTATATTCTAGTTTCTTCAAAGTAGCCACCTTTTGCTCTGATTACTGCTTTGCACACACTCTGTATTCTCTTGATGAGCTTCAAGAGGTAGTCACCTGAAATGGTCTTCAAGTGGGATTTCTTGTGTTTTCATGAAAATAACAAAAACTCATTGAATGAATGAGGTGTGTCCAAACTTTTGGTCTGTACTGTATGTGTTGGTTATTAAACTCTGAGGCACAAAGTTATGTGTTTTGTAGTCATGGCACATGACTCTTAGTTAAAATCCTTGTCCAATTTTAGCACATTAGACATGGGTGACAGAAAAGCAACAGAACTGAATATAATGATTAGTAATGTGTCTGAGTGTCACTGTAGGTCATACCCTGATGATGGAGTTCATTTCTGGGGGGGTGACCTGCTTGGCTCGCTCGATGGCTGCTAGGACCTGCTGCTGGTGCTGCGAGACACAAGTGACGGGTGGGGGGTGGGGGGTATAGAACAAGACAGAGGTGAGGGGAGTTTGGGGAGAGAGGTGGAGAGGTTAGATCAATATCAATAGTCCCAATAGAGCATCAACATGGGTCTCTGGTGATAAACCACTACCTCCGCCCCCCACCACCTCAATGCCTCTGGCCATTCTGCCATTCAACCACACACACAGACACACAACCACGCACACACAACGGCATAGGAAAGGCTTTGTGAAAAAATAGATGGGAGGCTGCTGCTCTGTAATGGGTGGAGGTCAACCCCCTGGTGGGCAGATAAGAGCATGGCTTATCAGAATCACACAACCATTTATTACAGACACACAAACACACACACATGTGAGGCAGGTGGGGGAGGGCCTGGGGTGGATGGAAATATTGAATATAACCGAAGAGGATTGTGAAGACAGGGGGGAGGCGGGTCGAGGGCTGCAGTGAGAGGAGGTGAAAAGGAACACAGGAAGCGCATGATGATGAATGACATGAGCGGAGTAGGGCGGGGAGGGGGCAGGAGGAGGGGCTGGGGGGGTCACGGAGGCGACGAGGTAATGAGGCGGGAGTGAAGCTGAGCTCATTCAGAATATAAGGCACAGGGCCAGGTCAAAGGGCCACTGACGCCTGTGAGAGAGAGCATACCTCCTGAGACAGGTAGGGCAGCACTTGTGCGCAGATCCCGTTTAATCTCTTCACTATTTCAGCCTGGAAAGAAAGAGATTTGAGTTAAGAGAGAGTAATGCAGCAATGTAGTATATATTTATTATAAAATAATAATAATAATTCTCTGACTGGCAACAACAACGTGTGAATTTACAGAAATCCAGAAAATGAAAATACATTGTGGAGACATCTATTTATTTTTTACCACAAGCATGCACATTCTCCAATTCTTCATTTTAAAATGTCAAATTATCCGTGTTATCCTGATCATCTTTAAATGTGCAGATACACCTTGAATACTTTTTACACATCTGTAGAGCTTATTAAGAGGTTGGATGATATTTCAAGAAAAAAAATAAATTGAAAATGCTCTGATTTTCCCCTCATTTCTGAGATTCATTAAGTGTAAAGTGTGAATCAGTGATTCCGACCACATACTCATCTGTAAGAAAAACAGTGTCTATGACCTTCTGAAAGTGGGACACACATCCCACATCCCACATCACGCATACATGTTCACACACGCGCACACACACACACACACAGATTTCAGCATCTCTTTATTCCTTTCATTAATTAAGTTGCTTGTACTTAATACTCTCCTCAAAACTCATGGACACACAGGAGATCACGCACTGCAGCGCACACACAGCTCCCTCTCACATGCAGGTCTATTATCACATTTGGTTGGTAATCATCCAATCCGTCGGAGATATGCAAAGCAGCAGTAATTGTGTTAGAGCCTAATTTGCAGCACGACGAGAGAGCGGCCTTTCCTACAGTCATTAGACATGCACAGCACAGCTCTTCTATCCACTCATCATTACACATCCAGCACTGACATCTCCAAATGTCTCTGAAATGTCTCGATGGGACGAGCTCCCTGCACCACTCTCTCCATTCACTCCCCTTTATGCTCCTGTCTCCTGTTTGATGTGGCCTCCATCATGTTCCCCTAGGTCTGTTGTTCAGCTTTTTAAAAAGTGCATGTTTTTGTGCTGTCTTCCATTTTATACTTGGATTTTATATTCTTGGCATCCAGTGTGGGCAGAAAAGAAATTAAGAATTTCATTGTACAGGGAAATGCATTTCCTCATTGTGCATATGACAAAACACTTTTAATCTATTTAACATTTGCCACTTTATTACAATCTCAAATGTTTGTTGTGGACATTTGAGATTGTACCATGTGATTTATCAGTATATATATTTCAAGTACAGATGATAATTCACTATCTGTATTTGTACGTTTTTTTAAGGGGAAAATATGATTCATATCAGATGGTTCTCTGTATTGGCTTATACCCTGATCCTTATCTTAACATCACCATTTTTTATGCAAAGACAAAGCTGAGCACATTGGAGAAAGATGCTGGTTTAGGGTTTAGTGAACATGAGCAAGAAAAAAGGAAAAGAAATAAAGACAGTGTGAGAAAGAGTGAGGTCTGCCTCACTACAATAGGTCCTGACATGAATGCTGCTCCACACTCGTCTCCTCACATCCCCTTCAATTTCAACTCCCTAATGGAACTTGCACAAAAGAAGTGGGAACACACACATAAAGCATCACAGGAGCACACACTGAAACAAAATGCAACACAGTGTATCTGAGGTGAATAGCTGCACAAATGTTGGCACAAAAAAACAGAGGTCTAAAAGCAGGAAACACGAGAAAAGGACAATCACAAAGACACACACTGTGGATTTCATTGCTCAGACAGAGGATAGGTCTGTGATGAATTGAATCGCACACTTAATGCTATGTGAGTGACCTGCGTGTATCATAGCGGTAGTCCCGAGTCAGCTACCAACAGGTTTGTGTGGGTGCATACATGTGAAGGTCTTTAAATCATGCTGGCTGCTGCTTTAATGTGTGCGTGTCCTTACGTGTGCATTTGTCACACACTTTCTGCTCCCGCGATACGGCTGTCAGTGTTCACCGTCAATCATAAGAGTGGTGTGTGGATAGGAGGTAGCAGATGGGGTCATCAGTATGGACTAGCCCTTCAGAGACACATCTCTCTGGCCCATGTACAGCACAGACATCAATTATTCCCTGGATACAGCTCACACACTGATATACGGATACAGCCAGTACTTTGTCTTGACTCAAAGGTTTCTGTTGTTACAAAGTCCAAACTTTAAAAGTAGCCTATATGAAATGTATTTGACAATGTACAGCCCACTTCAGTTCTACATGAAATATTATATTAAAAACTTATAAAACTATATTTGATTCACAAAAAAACATAAACGAGATGTCGAAATGGAATAATATTACAAAAGAGGCAGTTCAGAGGGTGGTAGCAGCAACATATCTCAAAGCACTAGGGACAGGGCTGGAAAAAATACAGTATGTGGTTTCTACCCAATACTTTGGAGCGAACATGTATCTTATATACCCTGCCATCTTCAACAACTGTTGCCAATCAAGCTAACGACTTGCAAAATGCTCTTCCAGCTGTTTTTATTGGTACCATTAGGTACAAGCTTTTTTTGGACCTGTTCCTAACAACTGAGATTCACTGTCACCAAATTCAAAATGAGTTAGTTAAATTGGTTGGTTAGTTAAATGTCCTTATTTGCCGTTATAAAACCTTTAGGGAATTTGGTCTGTAAAATATTGGACCCTTACAAATAGCTAAATCTACAACCTGCATTTACACACAGCAATGGGTAACATTCAAATCAGTCTAAACAGCTTCAACGTGAGGGATATTATCTGTGCAATCCACAGCTGCCAATCAGAGCGCTGCAGGTGTGCAGAAGTAGCAGCTGTGTCTCTGTCAACACTGTAGCCCGTGTGACGCTCAGGGATCTTTCCTTCATAAACAATGTGAGTTAGCAGGAAGTTAGGCCTCAGCCAATAGTGGTCACCAAACTGTCCTGGTCACCAAACTGTCCAGGTCAAATCATCAGATCAAGCAACAGTGATGAGAGGACCTGTAAATGATCAGTCCACTAACGACATGCAGATATTGTAAGCAAAAGAAAGATAAATTGAAATACAAAGCTGTTGACAGTAATTTAGACTAAACAACGGAATAAGCCAAAAATCAGCTGAATGTCCATTGATATATTTCTTGAGAGCCGGAAGAGGTAAACTCACCTGTTTGTGCATCTCAATGTTCAGCCCATATGACATCTCATAATACTAGAAAGAAAGAGGAAAAGATGATTTACATTGGCCATAGCATCTGTCAAAGTAGATTTCAAACATGCAATCCAACCTGGCATTTACATGTGTTTGTTTTTTTCTATACAAATATAGCACTAAACATTATTGGCTTGTGGTTGGCCTTAACTGTTCTCCACATTCTGTCTTTGACAACCTAAAGCATGTCAGACTGTAGAAATGTGGGCCTGAACACAGACAGAGACTGACAAAGCAGCACTAACAGAGAAGGAGGAAGTGCAGTGAAAAGCCCAGGCTGTGTAGTGTAGTATAGAGAGTGTGTTCAGTGTTAATGAGAGGCCACCCTCTGGGCGTCCCTCTGTTAATCACCCTGTGTCTGAGGCCACTGCAAAACAAACACTACACAACTGTCCCTCTGCACTGTTCCATCACTCACTCTTTCAGACAAACACACACTATTGTTTTCTGCCTGGTCTCACACTCACACTGACACTGACAATATCATATGTATGTGTACGCTCTCGTGCACAGTGCACACATACACTGCTCAGCTTTTGGAGCCCACACAAAGCTCCCTAAAGTAATTACAGCAGTGGGAAATGGAGGTGCAGCCAGTGACCGGGGGAGAGGGCCGACCTGACAAGCTATTAGAGGAGAAAAGGGGGGCCACGGCTGCCACTGATGGAGGGAGCACAATTGTAATTGTACAAGTGTGTTTCAGTGTGTGCGCACACTACAGTGTGTAGTTTGTGTGCCTGTGTGTACCTGTGAATTCTGTGAAGAGATTGAGGATGCTTAGCTTTTGAAGAAAATTAAAGACATATATTGACTGGTCCAGAGGAAGAAAGAAAATGTATCTGTTTTCAGTTCAATTCTGTTTAAACAAAATGTTCATAAATAAAGACAGGAGTATAATGAAAGCATCTACTTAGCTGCATGTTGTTCTTGCCGCTCTATGTAAATGTGGGCTGTGTAGAGTGATAACACACATGCTGCAGTGGGCTCTCATCAGTTAAATCCTTCACATAAACAGACAGACTGACAGAGCTGAACTTTCCATAAACCTGTGAGTTAGTCTTGGCACACGCTGCACTGTGCTGTCTGCTTTCTCTTACTGTTTTCATATGTCACACACACTTCAAAGGTCACACTGCTGCCAGTCGGACACACAATCCCCTTTTGGTTCTGTTTCCACGTGACACGTGCAGAACATAAAAATGTAAACAAAGCAAGGCATCGCAAACAATAGCATTTCCTGACAAATCTCCCATTTACTCAACCACTAAAAATGTATTTAACAAATTATCTTACATTGAGCCATTGCTCAGGAGGTATGTGCAGGAAGTGTGTACACTTTCAAAATTCTCTGGTCTTGAGATAAGAGTTGTTTAATCCAGGACTGTTCTTCCACCATTTTAGTTTCCACATTTTTGTTTGCTTGACAAAGCTTGGCAGTGTGGGAGTGCTCACGCTTGCCTGTGAGTGCGTGTTTGTTTGTGGATGTGTGTGTATATGTGTGTGTGTGCCGACTGCCTGATGGTGGAGAGAGCAGTGCGGTGGTACAGATTAGATGAGATTAAAGCCAGTCAGAGGATCAATTAGAGGCAAAACATCAGACAGCTACACAGCAACGGCCAGCTACAATGAGATTAGCCCCGAGAGCAGTGCTGAGCCAGAGCACATCTGTGTGTGTGTGTGTGTCTGTCTGTGTCTGTGTCTGTGTGTGTGTGTGTGTGTGTGTGCGTGTGTTACAGAGAAGAAGGATAGGGAAGAGAAGGACACGGATATATAGGACACAAGAATTACACTGTACAAATTGGCTGAGGTTTTAATATTTAGAATGACTTCAGCTATAATGTATTCATTTTAAGGACTAGGAAGTAAGATGCATTCAGATACATTCAATAGCCTTTTTGACAGTCAAAAGCGCCACTTTCTTTTTATAATAATAATAAATCGTTCTCTGGACTCAGGATTTGTATTGTCTTATTTACCAGTTTAGCTCATCAAACCTGATCAACGTCTGCCTGTCTTTTGTAAACTCAAAGCTGATTTTTGAAATAATAATGTATTGGAGCCTACATTAACTGTTGCATAGCCCTGTATATAGTTGATGTAAATAAAGATGATGTTCCACTTACCATGATATAATGACGCTGCATCTCTGACTTCTCGCTGGCCAGCTTGTCACATTCGAGCTTGAGGCTGAGGACAGAGGAGCACAGTGTCAGTCCTTGTTAGTGTGTGTTGCTCTAAAGTGCTGACAGCAGGTGACTCCTATTCCCTTCATCATCATTACCTTCACTTCCAACAACAACATCACTACCTCTGCCTGAATCAGCTCAAGCACCATCTATGCCATCATCTTGCTTACCATCACCATCTTAATCAGCTCTCGGTGACAATTTTCCTCACAATGTGTCAATTGACGGAGAAGGTCAAACTCATTTTTAAACATAGAAATAGGGCTGCACAATTATATGGTGACTTTTTTCAATCTTGTATAACCAGCATTATTTGGATTTGGGGGGTTGATTAGATACATTTCAGTCTAGAATTTACTAGTCAGAACTGGGTGTAAATCAAAACTTATCAAAGACTAAACCAAGTCTTAAACCAGAAGTTAAGCTAAGGCTAAAGACAGGCCAAGAACTACACCATTTTTCCAGCTCTGATGCATTTTTAACAGATGGAGACCATATCATTGTGATACGTTTCTTCTTGATGGATGGCAACAATACTTTTCCAATATATTGTTCATCTTTACACAGAATCTAGTCTAGGTTCAACCAGGCATGAAAAGTAAAAAATAGTTATAAAATGGTGTAGTAGTGTTCTATGCAAGTGACAGCCATTAGCAGTAATCATGTCAGTGCTGAAGTCATGCAAGGCGACAGGACAAAGGAGGGCACGTCAACAAGTCACTGTGATCGTCACACGGGCTCGACAGAGGTTACAAAAAATAAGGAAAAAAGCCCCTTGGTGAGTTTCACTGAAGCAGCTGGTTACAACCTGCCTGTGTCAGAAAGCTTTATCTGACACGATGACTGGATTCAGCTCAGATCAAATAAAGATATGCGGCAGCACACGGCGGATCGGCGCAGATTGGGCGTCAGTCTGGAGCTTGTTTGATGATGTGTGGATATTTATGCCGGGATGTTCTCGGCTGTCTACAGGAATGACAGCTCTGTCACTGGGATACTGGCTCAATCTTTGTGGCATTAGTCTCCTCTGGCACAGCTCACACAGTAACGATTGATGGCAGAGCCACTGTTATAATGGTAACAGAATGATCACATTAAGTAGGGTCTGTGATTTATTTGTAGGACTTATTATATACATGTATATGTAGGATTGGCTGTGGGTCGTCATGACGACAGTTTCCTTGCCATCAGCCTACCTGGGAATGGCCTGATTGGTGTGAGGCAGCCGGGCCTGCTCCGCTGATCTCAAACGACACTTTGATGGAGTTTTATTGCCATTTCTTCCGTTTCTAAATCACTCCTGCTGTCATTTTTATTTTGATTTATGTATTCCCTGATCTATTTATGCACGCGAGTGAGGAAGAGGAGGAGGGGAAGATAATGGGGGCGGGAAGATGAAGACAGCAACAGCTCCGATGCTTGCTACTATCCCCACGGGAACGCCTGCGGTACATTTGCCTTTTAAAGGCTTCAGCTACAGACAGGCACAACACAACAGCAGAGCGCTACAAAGCCTCATCTGTGGCTCCAGAGCCCCCGCCCCAATCTCCTCTCCCGAGTCAATAGGCACTGTATGCATGTTCTGTACACTCAGATAAAAAATTTATTCTTTCAACTGTGCCCTGTCTCTCTGAAGAGGGTTAAACGGTGCTGCTCATTGTTGTGGGAATTACAAAAACCAAAGGCGAAGAAAAAGACGCATGCAATGTTATTGCAGCTTCAGAATCCTCTGCAAACAAGAGCGATCAGACCGAAGCGGGATTTCTCACACAAATACTTTCATCTGCGTTTGCCTGTGTCTGTAACCAGCAGAGGCAGCCTGTGGAAGGCTGTGGGAGAATGGGTAGAGAAGAACAAACCCAGCTCCTCAGGAAGGAAAAGAGCCTTCAAATACAAAGGCAATCTCTCACTGTGATGCAGACCCCACGGCGCCCCTTTCTTTATAACTGCTACCAAAAAGATCAGCTGAGGTCGGCCCATGCTCTTTGGAACGGCCTCAGACTTCTGCCACTGAAACTGTATTTAAGCTGGAAAGAGGTATCAATAGCTGAGAGCAAATTAGACTGATTTAGGGATGAGACCACCGTTTCGCCGATATAATTACCCACAATGCAAAGGAAAATTGTATATTAATCATATTTTAGTGAGTTTTACTTTGATATTATTAAGCAAAAATATAGTGTTTTTGTGGACCTATAACCTCATTTTGTAGAAATTAGCAACCGTTAGCATGTTGCTAATTTTAAGATAGCATGTATGAATCCTGTGTCAGAGCCATAGATATAAGAGAGTTGTGCCACCGGAGGTCCATAAAATTTTAACAATGCAGGTTCAAAATAGTTCTTCGATAATTCTCAATGCATTTGAATGGCACTTTTAGCTTGAGCGACTTCTGAAACAAATGGGTTCAAAGAAGTGCCGTTTAAAATCTGGCCCATTGTCGCCATTGGAATTGACATAATTGTGCACATCTTTTTTTGCTTTTGTTTATATAAAATACACAATTAAACACATGTAAATAATCAGGTTTTATTTGTATTGAAGCAGAAGACATTTAGTGCTACATTAATTATTTTTAGCTTATTAGAGATTGTAAAAGACAAATAAACATTAAACAGTTAACTTGTCTTTTTGAGCTGATATTTTCCCTGGTTTAGCTCAGGTATAAATAAACCAGCAATTAAATATTTAAATAACTAAATCTTGTTAATGAATACAACCAAACCGACAACATAACTGACACACTAATACATACACAACAGTAGTTATTAATATAATAAATGTTTAAATTATATAAATAATAATAATAGTTAGCTGTTGGACCAAGGAAGGACAGTTGCCTTGTAACAAGGAACCTAGGTAACCACCTGTGTGTGTGTGTGTGTGTGTGTGTGCATGCGTGCGTGCGTGCGTGCGTGCGTGTGTGTGTGTGAGTGTGGTTTGCACCTGTGGTATTGTGCTTGAAGAAACTGGAATTCATCCTTGATCCTGTCACAGGAGTCTGAGGTTGTGAATTTCAGCTGCTGTGATGAAGCCTGGATAAAAAAATAAAAGAAACCAGTTAAGAGGACAATTCTTTACATTTATCAAATAAATATGCAGGCTGTCACACAGTACAAAACATATTTTGCTTAACTACCATGTGAGCTATGTACATCAAGGCTATTTTTACAACTAGACCTACGCAGTAATCCCCGACAACAAGGCAAAATAGTCCCAACGCCTCAAATGCCCTATTAAAGCAGTGCAAGTCTGTAAGGGGCTCTATGACACCAACTGCCACCTTAATAAGACATAGTTCCTGTCATTTCTTTTAAATTCTTTTATGTTGTTTTACGAGTAAATAGAAAATCAACAGGCAAATATCAGGTTTGAGTCTAATTGGGCAAAGTATGTGCAAGTTCGAGGCTGTCAATCCTGACTTTCCAACTTCAATCCAATATGGTCGACTTCCTGTTTGTTGTAGTGTGGGGCCACAACACGTATGTAAATCAAATTTTATTCTGACTGGATCACTATGCCAATTCATGATATCATGGTTCATGATATGTTGTTGATGTTCATCAGTATAAATGGCTCAATTAAGGTGCGCCAGTGAATTAATTAATTATTATTATTCATAGAAGTACCAAAATCAATGTAACTGTCGATAAAATTGAAAAATTATTCGGCAAAGATTTATGAAGTCACAGATTTAGGGCAATAATTTGAGAAAGTGATCCAGCAATTTTTTTGTTCTTGAGTTTAAACGTTGGATAGGATATGCAGATTTTTGACAAAATCTAAATAATTCAAAAGACGCATTTAAATTGTAATACAACTTGACGCCAAACTGTTAAACTGACCAAAATATACATCTGGTGTACCGAAAAGATTGCATGTAGTCCTATAATCTAAAGAGTGTGTGTTGCTAATACCCATTATTGTAATCCTTCCCACACTACACTCCCTGAACAGTGGTAGATGCCCTGGTTGTGTGTTAGAGCCCAGCAAGCATCAAACCCAAAAAAGGACTAATTCTCATTATGTCCCAGCAGGCTGCGTAATGGGTCAGGTGTGAAAGAAAGGGGAGAAAATTTGAGAAATCGACTTGCTATGCTACTACAATTGATCGAACATTAAAAACATCAGAAATCTGATTGCAGCACTTACAGAAAACTAGACTGAGCGCTGTTAGGAATGACCTGTCGCTTTGTAGCCCGCTCCCCACTGCATGTCGCCCTGCTTCATTTTTAACTACAAATAGGCTGTTTCTCATTCAGCAAGCCATAAAACAGGCTAAGCAATAACATGACTTCAGGTTGTGGATAGACCTGCTTTCTTCAAAAAGATAAATTAGCTTGGCTTTGTGACGCTGTAGAGTTTGCATGGCTCAAACATTACTAATGGTTGGAAAAAACCTAAAGACATTTGAATTCTAAAATGGTCCAAAATAGTGCTTATCAAACTATGGTAAGGGTTCAAAAAGGATGGTACACAACTGGTGGTACACAAGATTATTCTAGTGGCATTTTGTAGACTATTTTATTTAGTTCTGTTCTGTTTAGGGTTAGATATTTGTAGACCATGCTTAGTCCTAGTTTACACACAGTTTAGTCTTGTATTGAGTTGTGGTTTTGTAGAGTTATCTGGATTAATGTCAATTAAGTTTCTTGGTTTAAACTTGGGTTAAAGATAGTGTTTGTTTAATTGCCCTAATTTAACCCATCTTTTTGGTATCTCTCTAGCGGCATCTAGAGGATATTGTTCTAAATAATCCAACATAGCACCTGACCTGTATGTCTAAACAAACATTGAAAATGTATGGCCTAAAAATGTATGCAGTGTGATTTTTGTAGTGCCAGTTACATTACCAATAGCGTTTTGTAAGTTATTATGCCGTTTGCTCACTGATATGTGCTGCATGTGTGTTTATTATGTTGTTAGATGAAGCCATGTGATGTGTTGTTAGGTTCTAGAGTTGAAAAATATGAAAACTTTGTCACACTTTTAAAAAAAGGCACTGAAATGTAAAAAAATATTATTTTAATAAGAGTCCCCATTCAACCCAGCATTGAGAGCAAAGACTTAAGCCATTACACTGTCAAATGTCAGGAGAAGTGCCGACATTATCAGGGTGCCACTGTGAACAGACAGTAATCCACACAAAGGTTTGCTGCTGCTGCCACTGTAAAGCACAATAACCTTTCCCATTATCTCTGCAGCCGCGTTGGCATGGACCACACACTGCAAACACCACCCGGTGTTATGGGTCTGTGCCACTCGCAGCACTGAGTCAACACAAGGCTCTCCGCTCCAGGGAGCTGCTCTGACAGCTCTATTTGTGTGTCTGCTGCCTACAGGTCGCCCCTGCCGCCCGAGGGCAAAGTTGTTGCCCTAGATCAAATTTCCTCCCTGTAGCGAGCGCAGTATGCAAAGGGTTTAAACGCTGAAGTCTGTCTCAGTAAACAGCCCCAGGTTGGACATCCGGCTGCACAGAGTCCAGGAGATAAAGTATCGACAAACACAAACAGCTGACAAAGAGACCCGATCCAAAATAGAAACCAAAAACTAATGAAAGTCAAGCAAATTGGAGAACAGCACAACATTTATTACATTTTGTAATAACTGCATATCTAGAACAATGCAAAAGGAAAAATTCACTTGGAAAATCCTGTCATAATTTTCTATCTAGGCGTTTTCACACACAAAAGTTACAGGAACTAAGTACTAGGAACAGTCACCCAGATCGGGGGGGGGGGGGGG
>JAVQKC010125832.1:0-18517 GCA_036025475.1 Philypnodon macrostomus
TCCCAATCTCAAAAAACTACCCCATTTAGTCCTGGTTAAGTACTGGTTTAATTGTACACACGTTGACTGGTTTTAGTTCTCCAAAGTACATATTAGAGCTAAAGATAGAGTTGACTAAATGACTTGTAGTCATGATTTTCTTAATATAGTCCCACTTTGGCCTTGCTTTAGTCCTTGTTCAGGATTTTGAAAGGAATTTTCAGTTTTACCCAGTAATAATTAAAGTTTACTGTAAGTTGCATCTAAATTTAGATTTCGTAATATTCAAAAGGTTTATTGAATATCAAATGTTTTTTCTTATACTGTGCAGCCCTAGTGCATATACTATATATATATATATATATATATAATTAAAACATACCAAAAACTGTCACAATTAAAAATCATATTTACTACATATTGCATCTTGTCATAAAAAGACAAAATATGTAGTTTTCCCTAAAAACAATACATTTGCATTAATACCTGTGCTCTGTTCTGTAGATGGCTGGTCCGCTGCAGTTTCTGTGAGCGTGTCTGATGCAGACTCTTCTACAACGACTGGTTCCTCAGAGAGTGGGACCGACTCGGGCTTCACTTCTGCTTCAGAGATTATAGAGTCCTCAACATTGATTTCTGAGGCTGTTCCCGAGGTTTTTACTTCTTCAACTACAGCAGGCTCCGGAGTTGGAACTATTTTTTCCTAAAAATACAAGGTGCAATTAAATGCCACCTGTTAAATAAATAAATAAATAAAATAAATGTTTTTTAACTTTGTAAATAAGTTCCCTTTCAATGTGTGATGAATTCAAATGAGTCATTAACCACATGAAACCATACATATCCAATCTGCAGCATGGAAAATGGAACCTTTTATTTTCAGTGGACAAAGTTAAAGGACAGATGGGTTTTTTCCAAGAGTAAACTACGTAACAGTAATAATAGAAATGATGAAGTGTTAAACTGTGGGTTTCATCTGAGTCAGCTATAATGTGTTTGTGTGCTGGTAACAGTGACTCATATTCCTCTAACCTGTGATGTCTCTTCGGTGGCACTTTGTTTCGGAGGCGATGACACCAAAGAGGATACAGTAGCGCGACTCCATTGCCCTGCAGCATACACTTTTTTTCCAGAGACCTTTGAAGTAACCAATAATTATCATAAAGACCAAATCACTATATTAGGGAAAGTTTCAGAACTTAACTACCTTTAACAAAGCCACTGTTTCCACAGGATAACACACTGATGCTCCAGCAGTCATCAGGCCCATTGGAAGAACAACCCTTTTGAGACGTGAACCTAAAATTGAAAGTGAACTATTCTATGTAAATCAGGTTAAAGCCATGTAATTGTTTAAAAATAAAAATATTAAGTTAAATATTCAAATAGTGATATAAATATTTTAAGATAACTTAAATAATTTATAGCACAGTTACCTTTCCGAGCCAGAAACATGCCTAGCAGGCCTGCCATCGTGATGGTGCCAAATCTGGGAAGGAACTCTGGTGGAGGCTCTTTTAAGTAGTAGTACACGTCTATAAAAAAAGGTTTTAAAAATGCTTGGTTATGAAAAAGCTGTTTTACTACTATATATTAATGAAAGCACTAATCACTGTATGTTAAAAAATATAAATTCTAGAAAATGCAGTCAGATATACAATTTTAATTTAAAAGAACAACTATATATATTATTTAGAGAATACACAATATACATATAAGTCAAATAAGTAAACTAAGGCAGTGCTGTCATCTCAGACAGCAAGGTGTATATCAGCGAAATGCCCCCATACGTCTGCCCCATACGTCTGCCACAACTGGCACCAACGGGCACCTTAATCAGACATTGTGTGATTTCTAATATGGTAGTAATTAAGAGGCCCTGCCCAAAAACCATGACAAACATGGGAATGGTCTATTTGACTTTTTTGATTTGTCTGGATATTTGTGAAGACCAAATTTTGCAAAATTCCCTAAAACAACATTCTTCTTTCAGTCTATAGGGGGGGCTATAGAGGTAACTGCCATCATATTGGTCAGATGTGTTCAGGGCTGGGGGGTAATTAGTTATTTCAGGTTCACAGTTTTGGCCCGTAATTAATTAATTACTTAATTATACATAATAGTAATAGTACAATACAGTTTGGCGTCTTTATGGTATGTACCTGTGTGCAAATGTTGAAACTGATCCAGCAATTCGTTTTTTAGTTATCGCGTTTACAGCTAGGATCTGTGGACGTGGATGCGGACGTGGATGCGGACGTGAACGTGGTCCCATAATATTGTTTCGCCGATATAGTAACTTTGTTGTTCACACAATTAAAAGGATACTTATTTAATTCATTTTAGGTGCCGACTATTGGCTCACCTTGTCCTGCATGGTAAAAATTGACAGTCCCTCTTCTTACAGAGATGTAGGCTCCCTGCAGGAAAAATGGAAGCTGTTATGAGACAAGGGAGCCACAAAAATTGGTGAACCGTGAAATGCCACCAACAACCAAAGAATCTTTCACAACTTTAAATGTGTCAGATCATCTTCCCACATACTTCTACACTTTTAGGTGCAGATACACCATTTCCTGTTTATAACCTAAATCTCTGCACAATCATATCTGCACAAAGCACATCCTGCATGGGATGATGCTCTGTAACCACAGCTAGCCACAACTAAGGTGTGGAACTCTAAGCTTTAAACTACTGCTCCTATGAAATGTTAGTTTAGCAATTCATATGCTACTTCTGGGGAAGTATGCTCTGTATATGTTGTTTCTGAAAGAAGTGTTTCTGAAATGTGTCACATGGTATGTATTACATACCATGTGACACATTGTATGTATTACATACCTTTACAGCCTGGACCACTGGTACTATGGTCTGTCTGGTCTTAGATAACCCACTCTCAATAAAACCAGGCACCTCTGGAACATCCTGGACCTGAGCTGATGCAAGCAGTGGGCTGTAGATATTCAACTACAGGGCACAGAAATATTGTTATAGATTTGTTGAGGAGTTTTAATATTGTTTGGACATGTTAATATCAAAATGTAGTAGTATATCATACCCTTTCTCGTGTAACCAGCCCCTCCTTGGCTTCATCACTCACTCTGTATATCCTAACAGAGGCAGCCCCCAGCACTGCCGGGACGACCACCATCACCACCTGTGTGGTCACAAAACATTCAGTGAGTACTGATAGCTAGATAATAATCCACTTTTACCATCACTGAGTGAACTATTTAGCTTTGTGTAGTGCTGTATTTATAAAGTTAACTACTGAAACACGCTGATGCGGTGCTGATTATGAAAATCTGTTAACTTACAGTAAAACAATATATTCACAGCCAGAAGAAATACCTTCTACTCGTGTTATCATTGTTTTTACTATACTCCATTATAGACTAAATGTGCGCGCAAGAGCAACCGTAAATAGATCAAACTTGAAATGAAAGTTTGGAAACGCGTGCAAATACCCACCGACATGCATACAACAAAAACAGGGAAAGTGTTTGACTGAACATTGACTCTAGCTCTTGAGTACAGGTTGTACAGTAGACACCGCAGCATGGCAGGTGCTGCCTGTTGGGTTTAGAGATCGACCAGCGGAAATCTCAAGGACAACTGTCGTTAAGATTGCCCGTTTCATTTTATTGAGAATATGCAGGTAAATTACAGAAAACAACTTTACAGTAAGCAAAAGTCATGCCATCACCTTGGCCGCCATGACAGGGCTCCGTCCTCTTCCTCGCGTTCTGCGTCACTGACAAAAACGAACGACGGACCTACACTGCCTCCCCATGGACAAAGAAGAGATGTCATTCAAAAAGCACTATGAATATACCAACTTGCTAACATTTTAGTCATTATCAGTAACTCAGTAGTACTTTAAACTTAATGGCCTTTCTCCATAGCGCTAATAAACATCAATCATATTAATTAGATTATGCAATATTATTACAGCCACATATTCTTCCAGGTATTTTGGATTTGAATGTAATCTGGGATTTGGAAACTCAATGCTGAGTTATGTGGAACTCCTGGAACCAGACAGACTGCTCACATCTTCATTGAGAATGTGAGCTGAATAAGGGTTATGTAACATAAGACATAATCATAACAGTAAGAAAAGTATGAGAAAGCCTAAATAGTAGTGGTACCAAAGTATTATATTAAATTGGTTTACTTACCAAAAAGATAACTGGGATTAAAAAAAATGAAATGGTGAATTGTTATAGCAAATGGACAGTCACACATACCAACAGAGTGCTCAACCAGATGAACACCGTTGGGGTAAGCTCATCTCATCGGCTGTACTTTATTAATACAGGATTATGTTCATACTCAATCCAAACTCCACTACACTACTGTCTGCCAGGGACCGTCAAGGGCAGCAAGGCAGGCAGGTAGCCGTGTGCCCTCAGTGGAGTGTGTCTATGATTTAAAACTATTCATTTGACTGAAAACTGGATTTACTACGCTAACTACAAAAGATCTGTCTGTTCACATGAAGGTAAAATAAACACATCTAAACGTAGACACTGTCTTGTGTGAGGGGACCATGAAACCAGAAAAATCTTATTACATTTCTTTTTCAGATGTTTCCTTGGTCTGCTGTCTTCTCCATGGAGCCTAAGGTTCCAGGCCATCGCACCACAGAGGAGCTAGTGACCAACACGCTGATGCTTGAGCTGGGGGCCATGGTCAAACGCACAGAGCGCATCCGTTTGGAGAGGGCCAAGGAGGGTAGGCGCAGGCGGCGCAGTTCCTCCACCACCGCAGACTACAGCTGGCTGGCCACCGCCACAACTCCACAGCCCTATGAGCTGACGCCCAATGATCTACTGGAGCTGCAGGACCTCTGCGCCAAAATCCCTCCAGCACAGTGTGGCCCTGTTATTGTCAGGTCAGAGTGAGAATAACATTTAGTACCACAAACGTAGCAGTTACAGCTCTATGTTCAAGTACAGTATATAACTTAAGGTATCTGACATTGTGATAAAATACACTAAATCCATTTGCTCTTGCTTCACTTGTTTTAGGTTTAGGAGGCTGGTGTCCGAGATGGAGCCAGAGGTTCACGAGGTTCCCCGGATGTTTCGCTCTGTGCTGCGTGACTGTGTGAACGAGCTCAGTGAAAATGAAGATGTGCATGAGCATGTCATTGAGAAACAACAACGCAGCAAGAGCCTTTCCTTTGTTAATTTTCGCACCAAGTTTCGAACAGGCCATTTCTTAAAAGGGTCTGGGCTCAGAGGCTCTCGGGGAAACCTGCAGCAGCAGGTGGACTGGTATGATGATGAAGAAGATCCAGAGGGAGAGGAAGAGGCCATCAGGGTACGGGCCAAAAGGGGCCGCAGCAAGAGCATGCCAGATATTGCCCCAATGGAGCAGAGTGCATAGGCCTGAGACATGGTCTGGGACAGGAAGAATATAGTATAGACCAATAATGTGTGGGGTCTTTAATTATTAACATGTCAAAAAATACTAACAGATCTGTATAAAAAAAATTAAAAAAACAAGTGGCTCAGGCTCACTTTAACAACTCCAAAATAAGGTGAAACAGTAAGACCTAACTTTGAGCCACATCTGTAAATAAGCAAACACAGATATTAGCACAAAATCAAGTAGTCGTCTGAATAATACTTCCTGACTTTCACATTTTATATTTTGAATATTTTGTGGAAATGTTTATTTTTAATTTTTGTTCAAATAAAAACTTTCTGGTTCACCAATTGTGTCAAATAAAGTGTTCAAATCAAATATGACCTCTTCTATTTCATTGTGTATTTAATGAGCTGAGGGCCAACATGCCTGCATTTTGATAAGACTGTTTGTGTATCTGTTAGGCCTTTATATAATTTACGCTGAGCCTTTAACACTGCACTGTTGGCCTGCATGGCTCATTATATCACTGCTGACTAATCCTCTTATTGCAAGACAATCTCAGAATGCCAGCACCCCATTATTCTTTTATTAATATGCACTTTCTTATCAATACATCATTATAACTAATTGCACTGTATACATTTAAGTCAAGGCATTTGGCTAAAAAATGAAAATAGGAAAAATTTCTTCTTAGAAACTCTGGTCTTTTAAATAATTTCCCAGTACTTTCAACATTTACGTCCCACCAGACGCTTCAGGGAGTCCGGCAGATGAGTCATTATGAACCAGCGCCGCCCCTTCATTACTTCTGAAGTCAAACATGGATCAGCCTCAAAGTCTTTCAGCCCAGAGAAATTCCAAAAAGTGTTGTTTAAAATCAATTTTCCACAACTTGTATGTACTTTAAATCCACCACCTCTGGACTTCAGGAGTAGGTTGACGGTAGCTAAAATGTCCAACCGGTCACAGTATTCTAATAGTACCCATTTGGCAAATAAACAGTGAAAACAAGTGAAGAAGAGCCGAGATGTTCTTCAATAAAAAGTTGGTCAAGTACATCTAAGAAAAAGAGTGAGCTAAGGATTAACTCCACTTGAGTTATTTGGCTTTGGAAAAATAAAAATAGCTTCAATGACATTAATGGGAAAACAGGTGAAGAGAAGAATCTAAACTAAAAACAAAGTTTGCAGAATCAAACCATTAAATTATTTTACATGTTTGTGAAATATTGTTTAAGACAATATTGAGCCTTGAAGATACTTAATACATTTTTAATTTGGAGCTCCAGATCTTCTTGCGCACTGGCAGATAATTGCATCAAGTTAGGGTGAAAAGTCTGTTGCTTGGTATAAACAGGGCAAATCTGTAAGTACGAGTCAGCCCCAAAGCTCCATCAAAATGTTTCTTTGAGAAAATTGTCCTTCAAATATTTTCTGATTATGTTGTGTCAGTCCAGCTTCATTTGACACCTTTTATTCTTTAAGCAAAGAAGACAACAAAGATGATGAAGAAGATGATGAGGACTAAAAAGATCTTAACCATCAGCCAACGGTTGGAGGAAACTGACTGGAAGTATTTCAGGATTTCTGTGTGCGCCGCCTCTACATTGAGTTGGGTGTCCTCAACATTACCGTCAATCCTGTAACAAACAAAAATTTAAAATAAGCGCATTCGGTTTTATTTTTTGCATCGTTTTAGATTTTTATAACACTGACCTCTGAATGGTCTCCTCCTGCTCTTTGACCATGTGTGCAAGCTGTTGAAATATAGAGCCCAGCTCCACGATAGTGCTCTCGATGTTCTGCATGGTGTCTGCACGGCTCTGGATGTAGGAGTCCTGTAAATATAAAAAATATGTTATAATACTGTTAGCCAAATTAGTCTTCTTGAACCCGAGACATTCACATAACACTTACTTGGTCATCGATGAGCTGTAGTTGTAAAGGATTGGTTTGCGAGTCCATGTCGATGGCCACATCTCCAAGACTTCTAGATTCATCCTGCATCAAGACTGAACTCTCTAGAAAAAGACAAAAACAAAATACACAGATGTTTGACAGGACTGACTGTAAGTTGTCAATATTTAAAAGAAATAAAGAAAAAAGTACAGCGGGAAGATGAAGCTGCTAGTTAAACCCGCTGGGAGAGGCAAACGTTCCAGGGAAATACCTTTTAAATTTGAGGTTGTATAGCCCTGGTAGTCATAGCGCGGCTCGCGAGCTGCATGCGGCTCCTGGGCCCCTTTTTTGCGGCTCCCTAAAATATGTTTTAATTCTTGCATTATAAGTGACTAAATACAGAAATCATCATTCACAAGGATTTAGAGCAGCCGCCCAAACAACAGTCATCAACACCGTCAGTAAAACATTTGAGCATTTTGTTAAGTAATAGAGATAAATGAATTAAGATTTTGTATTTTTTTTTAAGTTAATCGGATGACTTTAGACACTTGGTGTTTATCAATATAAGTATCCATAAATATTTTACAGACAGTGTTAAGGTCGGGGCAAGACATCTCTCAAATCTTTGTGCAAATCAGTGGGTCTCTCGTCAAAGTTTTTAATCAAATTATTTAAGCAGGAGCCAGCCGAGTCGTTTTTTTGCCATTGCCATAAAGCCGAAATTTTGAAGGGCGTGGTCAAACTATTTATTGCTAAATTGTAAGTAAGTAGTGTGTAATGTAGTGTGAAACAAAATCTCAGCTGCAATATCTGCAAGGTAGGATTTTATATAGTTTAAATGGTCATTTGTTGACATGTTTCAAGATGGAACAATTGAACAATTATAAACGAGAGAATTTATGGAGGTCATTTTTTGTGATGCGTTTGATCTGTGAATCTGCTAAAAACGTGAAGCAAACAAATAACTGTAAACCGGTGAGTTTAGCCAAAATACCCAAATACTGTATATAGAGTGATCACGCCCTACTCAAGCTACAAAAGCATGCTTCGATTGGTGCCTAATGCGAGACCCTTGAGAAAACGTTAACAGAGTGAAACTACAAGCGTGAATTTGACACGTGCAGAGACTTACTGAAGTTATTGGCCATTAGAGGAGAGGAGGAGGCTGGAGGCTGAGAGAACTGCTCTCTCCTGCTGCGCTGCTGCTTCAGGTTCTACAAAAACAGACAAGATGACTGAAGACAACCATTTTCAACATCACGTTTTGTTTGACAATTACTTTTACACACACTTACCTCTGTTCTAACTTCAAGGACTGATTTGAAGTCATTGGACATTGAAGCTAGCTTGGACTGTTGAAATAACATAGAAATAACATTTATTTTAGCGTATTATTATATAAACTAGCCTAAGCCTCATAAACAATAAGGCCTAATTTACCTGTAATGACACAACGATAGTGTTAGAATGAGTTTGGATATGCCGACCCCCAGGAGCTCCCCGAGATCGCACCAAGTCCTGCAGCTGTGCTATCTGTTTATTTAAACTGTTGATATCCTTCAGACAAAAGAAGCAAATATGTTTAACATTTATTTCAAAATGCCATTAATATATCAGGATATAAACGATAATTACCTGTTTAATGATGTACGTCAACTCCTCAATCTCTACTGCTTTGTCATCAAACAGAGATTTCCTTTTTGCCACTAAAAGTCAGACACGATTATATGTATTTTTATGACAGTGACAGATCATTAAAATGGCCAAAAATAACACAAAATACTTACAAATTGTGAGTTTTTCCAGTTTGGCAAATGTGTTACTTAGGTCTTTTCCAATTCTCCTTCAAAATGGAAAGTCAGTAAGTACAATAATACAACATTGGTAAATAATTGGATATATACGTTATATACAAAATGATACACTTATTTATCATCAATGCGTTCTCATTTCAACAAAGATCAAACAAATTATGCAACAACAGGAAGCTACAACAAACATTTCAAAGAGAAGAATATACAATACTTACTTTGCCATAACAGTAAAGTCACTGCGCTGCCTGAGGGCTGTGAGTGCAGGCTTACTGGGCTGGACTCCATTCTGTTAAAAAAATATGTCAAGTAAAAACCAGTGAGTCTAATAGAACACAATGATGCAAAAATAAATGTTGGTTCATGGTGGTAATAATTGTTATACTGAATGCTTATGTAATATGTAATGCATTGTGTGTGGGTTTTTTTTGCCATCAGTGATATTGTAAGACAGAAATCAAAGACGACAAATAACTGACACACAATAATTCACTTTTCTATTTGGTAGCCATTTCCAACTTGGGAGTCACCAATCCACCAATGTACTTTATATACACGCAGTCTTGTGAAAAAAACATTACCCTTGTTCCTACGTCACAAGAACACTGCAGAACCAAAAGTGAAAACACTCTGATACAGACTGTTGTGGTGTATGTGGTTTATCAAAATACATACCTGTCTACCCTGGAGAGATTTACAGGCCGACTGAAACTCGAGTGTCCGGTCACGGCACGTCATCCTGCCGCCGGTTCACGGCCACAAGCCTGCTCAGAGACCCCCGGGAAGTGGCTGGTCCACCCCTCCACAGTCTGATGTTTTGATATTGGACCTCTATCTAGTGTATAGTGACACTCAAATCCAGGGAGGGGAATCTCACCCAAACGTATGAGAGATCATGTCTATAATAACAAGAGCAGTAAATGTTAAATTTGGTTTATATAAGCTACATTAATTAAATTTACTACTATTGTAATGAAATGCAATTTACATGTTTAGCCGTTTAGCTGTAGTGATTATAGATGCAATTGAGTCAGATTGACAGTTCGAGGTCCTAGAGTAAACTGTTAAACGCCATGTGACGATACACACGCACAATAAGACAATAATTGCACTCTCGTTTTATAAGACATTGTGTAAAACCAGGCCTCCGTCAGACTCACAGCTGATCACGGCCTGACCGGCTAACCACCACAGGCTAATGTTAGCACATGGATGCTAACGGACTATAACCGGATTTCTTACGCTCAACTAGACCACTATTCGACAACATACATACGCGGTACGTTTTTTCTTAGACAAACAAAAAACGGTGTATATTTCAGACTCACTTGGTTCAAAAACAGGACATTTCTGAGAGCCGTCGGTGTTTCTCGTTGAAGTAATCTGCCCACGGTTAAAGTTCCGATCCGGGTCATTTCCGGTATTGACGTCATTGCCACGTCTACTTTAGATTGAGCGACAAAATTAGTGTACGGACGAGGTACTGGAGACAGGGGTCACTATATCCAAGCTTCACATAGTATCTTCTGTTCGTAGTTTTGAAATAACATCTGTAAACTACAAGTAAACGCGAGTGGGATTTCAAACTAAGCCCATATTAAATGCAGGAGCGTGAACAACTGCACTGGTGACCGGGAGGCCATTGAGAGACTTCGGTCAATAATGATCAGGTTATAATAAATGTCTTTAGATGTGTTAAACTTCATTTACCTATTACCTGTGTACATTTCTATAATTAGTAGGCTAGGCTAGTTTAGAGCATATCTGCTTGCTATCATCACCATCTTATGTTTTATGGTTATACAGTAGTTTTGATGGTGAGGACTCAGTGGTCACTTACTATATTGTCTACATGTTTTAATGTAGAGCTAAAGAACATTTAGAGTGGGCCATTAATATGTTATCAGACTATTGCATTTTGAAGATTTGGCTCCAATAAAAGCAGCCAGGAGTGAGTAAAAGACCTATCTAAAAAATGATCTATACATTCACCAAAATCTTAGTGACAGCCTAAAACATTAAGGGTCAGGAAATGAATGATGTGTTGTGTTGAGGTACAGTTAGCCTATGTTATGAGCAGAGATAACATCCAACAGGGCTCAGTGATTTCCCCTTTGGTCCTACTGGTACCCGCATCATTCACTAAACATGTGCCTGCATGTTTAGGGACCCTCCACCTCAACCAACCACCCCATCTTTTTGCCTTAACCTCTAGTCTATTTAGTTCACACCATTAGATACAGACCCATACTTAAAATGACCTTAGCCTACTTTAATTATGTGTCATACAGCTCATATACTATATTATGCAAAAGTTATAATTTAACAAATTGTCCTTATAGGGCCAGCACAGACAAGGGTGTATTTCTGATGGAAACACTGAATGTACTAAATACTATGTGAAAGTGACAGGAATATTCTACAACTCTGCTTACAATAATCTCTCTGTGTCAGTATTTTATTTGGCTTCATCAGGTAACTCGACACAGAAAAGCTGATAGCATCTAACAACACTATCTTCAGAGAAGTACCTGCTTCAACACAGCTGCAGCTACAAAAGCATACAGGGAGGAAACCATGGCTGCTGTATTAGAAAAACATTACTCTGAAAGCAGAGAACACAATGTGGAAAAATACAGGAAGCTCTGTGCATTGACACAGGAGCAAAGATTGATTAGGAGAGGGAGGCCGAACATTATAGCTGCTAAAGAAATATGATTTTGCTGTTTTAGCACAAATACAATGTCACATCCTTACAAGTACTGACCATTTAGCCTACTAATGTATCCAATTCTCCCTGTATTCATTGATAGTCTACCCAAAACTATGACAGGCAGATTATTGTATGAGGCAGTTTTTTGTATGATGCTGCATGACTCACATTGTCTCTTTTCTCTCTCTCCCACTGTCTCCTTAATCTTACAGCTAAATTTAGTGCTGGCATAATGCCCCTCTAGACAGATAGGTTGGCAGCTCTCCTGCTCTGTCTTCTGCTCTCCATCCCTAGCTGTGTGTCTGTGGAAGTTAAGCAGCATCACTCCAACAATTTGAATTATATTGACCTCCACAAATACGTTCATATCAGAGCACTGGGTAAAATGATGTAATGTGAAAGACTATGTTTTTTGTACTCATACATTTCCTATTTTCAGTGTCACATGTTTCACTTCTGTACTTTACAGCCTCTGACTCAGCAGTTTGGATAAGAGGAGGACAACTAACAATATTATGTCTCATAACACAGTGACACGTCACACGCATGACACACGCCATCCCTCGGGTGGCACTGTAATCAAAAAGACCTGTTTACCTTTCATTACCTTCAAATGAGAGATTATAACAAAGGAGGCAGAGGAGACCAGTTCAGGGTGGATAACATCACAGTAAATAATGGAACAATTTATATATATATAAAAAAATTACACTTCCTTAAAAAATATTTGTAACATGACTAATATCATTTTCAATATATTTGACAATGCCATACACATTTTTACAACAACGTGGAATAGATATATAAAATAATCATCATTTAATATAGGGCACAAATGGTGTAGCAGCAAACATTTTTACAATTTCCCCTAAACACAGGCTACAGTAGTTACAAGTATTTGGGACAAAAACTAAGAAACAGTACATTGAGGAAATATGCACAATACCAACGGATATCTGGGATTATAAATATTTAAATGTTATAGCATGTGGACCTAAAAGCTGCTAAGACTTGAGGCTTAAGCAAGGCTTCCTTTATAGTACAGTGAGTGGACAATGTTGAGGTACAGAGAACACAGATGCTTACTATAGTGCGCTGTTGTGGTTAAGATACACTGCTCCATACACTAGAATAGCTATTTAAATACTGTAAACTTATATCAAAAAAGGTCACAGGTACATTTGACATCCACAATGCTTTTCTGTTTTGTTTGTACAAGTGAAGCCTATTTGGTCTGTTACCTTTAACAGTGCAGCTATAGTTTCCTTAAATCACCACTTTCTCACATGTCTTTTATTGGTCTGAAGAGATGGAATTGTAGATGATCATTGTGCATACTTAGCCTTTATAAGCTCTGGAAAGCATCTACTGCTCTACAGCATCACACAGTGTCTGGTCATTGAGAGGACCAGGTTTTCTCATGTAAAATGCTTGCTTGCTTGTTTTCATTAGATGTGATTGCAACTAAAACACCAAGAGCATTTCCTAATATGAAGTGATTCACTTAGTTTAGATTGTGCCTATTGCTCAAAGTCAATGGGAATAAAAATTATACAAAGTTAATTCTGTAACACTTGGCTTTTACATGTCCTGACTCCTGACAGAGGTAGTGATTGATGCACTGATTAACAGGAATAATAAACATTCAGTATTAAACAGCTTATCATAGCAGCCACTGAGCTATTTTGTCAAGGCTGTCAACTATTCATACTCACATTGTTGCCACATTGTTTCTGCCAGAGAAAGACATTTTCTACAGCAAAAAAAAATGTAACAAATCCTTTAAACGATTCAGCTACTGTTTTGCTGTTTTATAGTGAAAACACACAGTGCTTAGACAAACACTCCACAGATGAGTTATGGCTTTGACAGACTTCTTTCTGAGTCACATTTTCACATTGCAGCTATGCATAGCTGACCAACATGGACTTCAGGGATTAGTCCTTCCAACACACTCTAAACATGCAACAAAAAACCGCCATGTTTTCCTTTCACTGCACTGGGAACAGCTATCTTTGTGAATTCTCCGTGGCACAAACAACACTTATTGTTTAAATTACATTATAATGTATATGTCTCCATTTGTGAGATATCTCTATTTAAATTCAATACATTTGTGTATTGTTTAGATGCTAAGAATGTACATAGCTGACCACCCAGCACGACTCTTGTGTGGATGGATTACAGATTAACCCAAACAAAGACACATTTACCAAAACATACAATAACTTTTCAATCCACACAGCACAGTGGAAATAGAATATAAAACAGAGGAATGATACACTATAAGACTTTGCAGTAAATTGCAAACATATATACTTGCACACTTGGTGTGTTGTGAACAAAAAGCTATACTTGCATTAAATCACATTGCTTATGTGTGAGTTAATATGAATGTGCCGCAGCACGCAGTGAGTCTGGTATAAGTGTGAAATGTTTGTGTGAAGCAATGGACAGCCGCCAGGCCTCATTATTGTCATTCTCCTCACTGCCCCAAAGGGAGGCAAAGCGAGGTAAAGCGGCTGCTTTCAATTGAAGACTCAAGGAAAGATGGAGACAAAAGGTTCAAATTAAACAAAGGGCGGAAAGCGGCTTGGAGAGCCAGCCTGTGGTCATACACTGTGAATGGAAGAGAACGGCTGCAGGAATAACCCATCTGGGTCTTTCAGTACAAGGACCACACAGATCTCTGCATCCACATATTCAGCTGGACTATAGCCCTGTGCTCGCAGGGGTCCTCCTTGTGTCTCGGCCCATGTCCTATTTCTGTGTGTCCACCTCTAACCTGTTTGTGGCTGTCTTTAAAGTCCAGTGTTGTTTAACCAGGAAGTCTGCCTTTAGGTTTACATGCCTGAAATTTTCCGGGTGTCAAGATGCCACACATCTTTAGTCTCTGTGCCTGCTGGTTTTTATCTGTAGGAACATGCAGTCCCCAGTAGAACAACAGTGTTATCCACAAGGCAGATGTACAGCCATTTCACTCCTGGGATTTGTTTAGCAACTCTACACTATCTGGTTCAACAAACCGCAGTCTATCTAATTCTATCTAATTAGTTCATCTACTCCACAATCCTGTGCTTGTTGCATATATAATACACAAATTTGCTAATGGTAAATCCATTTGAGGTATCAAATGTTTGGATCAAGACCATATAGCTTCACACCTAGAAGAAGATGAAGAGGACATTTAGTTACTTATTAGAATATGTAATGTAATTAATAAAATCATACAATTTACTGCACACTCAACACCTCTATATGTGACAGTGTCTTACCTACAGCGGTGAGGGTTAAGCCTGCGCCCTCTTTGATGGCAGCTTTTAGCACTGGTTTTGCAGCGACACTGGCATGACATTGTGTCAAGTGCCCACTTCCTTCCACGGCATGGGGCACACTGTGGACGTGGGGCAGTGGTCCGCACTGGAGTGGAGGGAGTAGAGGGTAGAGAAGATGGCAGGGTACTCGGCACTGGTGCTGCAGTAGTTCTGATTTGAAAAAAACAATAACATAGTATTTTGAAATGTATAATATGTTTGTTGATGTCAATGGCTTTTATGTAGTGTATATACTCAACTCTTGAAGCTGCAGGACTTATAGTCAATAATTTCCCAAGCTGACTAAGACCTCTGATGAAGTTGCAACTGAATTATGAGATCACAAATGACTCTATCATAGCTCAGATAGAACTGCTTTATATCTGGACACTACAAATGAATGTAATGCTGTTTGATAGGTCCACAGCCCACCCATTTCTTATCTTCAGTTTATACAGAACACCTGGGTCTGAGAAAGTTGCCTTGGTTAGTGGGTCCATTAAAATTAGCCTGTATCAGAGCTTCTCGAATGCAGCCGATCTTAATGAAGTTACTTAATGAGCCAGAGAGGGCCCATCTTTGTTCAGTTCCTGATAACCACGCCTGCTGCTGGCATAGACAGAGAAGATGGCATTTGGGAGCAAATTACACAGATTTTCCCCTTGCCAGAGCCTGAATAAAGCCTTTTCTGGGTGATGGATGGGTGCTGAACGGCATCACACCTAAACAGAGCCACCTCTGGCCCTGAGTCTGGAAAATGTGGAAGTGTATGAAATTAACTAAAAAGGACTATTACTTATGGTTTACTGTAATGAGACAAAGGATATGCGGACCAAACATTGCAGGAATAACTCTGTGCCTTTTTATGGTAAATGATGATTCAAGTTACCTTCAAGTTCAGATGTATTGAGATTGTGTACATAGACACTTGTGAGGACATTTAGAAAACAAGGCCCACACGGTCGTCCCCAACAGCAAGTATATCAGCGAAACACCCCCATACGTCTGCCACCTTAATTAGACATTGTGTGATTTCTAAGGGTTTTATATTGTTAACGTGCAATGAAGAGGCTTTGTCTAGATGTTTGTGAAAAATGTTTTTGCCAAATTTGGTTAATTTCCCTAAAATTACATTCTACTTCTTTCAGTCTATAGGGGGCACTTTGGGGTAACTGGCATCATATTGGTCAGATGTGTTCAGGGCCGGGGGGGTAATTAGGTGTTTCAGGTTTGAGCCTAATCAGGCAAAGTATGTGCAAGTTAGAGGCTGTCAAATATACCTGACTTCCAGACTTTCAATCCAATATGGCTGACTTCCTGTTTGTTGTAATAATAATATTTATATATATACCATATATACTGTACCAATTTTCATGGCTCTCTGCCAAAGTAAGTGTGTCTATTTATTTTGTAATTTGCATATGTACATTAAATATACACTAGCCCGGATCACTGTGCCAAAATTTATGAGATTTTGTTTATGTTCAGCAGGATTAATGGCTCATTAAAAGTGCTTTAGGGCATTAATTAGTTAATTAATTAATTGTCATTAATCGTGGAAGTACCAAAAGCAATTCAGTTCAGCATTTTCATTATATGTAACTGTCTAGAAAAGTTGAAAAAGATCCGGCAAAAATCTTTGGAGTTATTGCGTTCACAGCTTTAGGTCATTATTTCATTAATTACTTAAGTAATATCCATCTTAGAAGTACCAACATCAATCCAGTTCGGCGTCTTTATAATATGTAACTGTGTGTAAAATTTTAAACTGATCCAGCAATTCATTTTTGAGTTATCGCATTCACACATAGGATCTCCAGATGCGGACGCACATGCGGATAGAGGTGATTCCATAGTTTCACTGATATTTGGCTGATTGCGTTAGTCATGTTTTGGTTTAGATCTTTTTACGTCAGATAAATATCCATTAAATGGGCAGAAACACAACTTGTGTGTTTTTGTTTGCCTGTGTTAATGACCTTGGCTTCTCTAAAACAAACTGTCCTTCAGTAATAATGTAGCCAGATAACCTAGATATGTTAGTGGTACAAACATTTACAGTGGGTTTGTATTTATCTGTGAAATACCACTAAATGTCTGACATGTTTAACTTACACATTTCTGGGGGACTCTGTTGCTTTCTGTTTGGACTTTTCCCTCTCCTTTTTCTTGTGTCTTCTTGTCAGTTTCACACGGAACCTGATAACATCAGACAGACAATACAATAAAGTCATTAATGCATAACCAATGTTTTGACATAGGTTTAATTAAAGAAATCATTAAAACAGACAATCATTTTAAAGCCTCTAAGTATCTATTTGCTATATGAACATGGGATAAATACAATCCTCTAAATCTTCCATTTTATTTATATTAGGCTAATGCTAACCTGACTCCACTGTCTGTAGTAAAGTAACCACTTTTTATATTATATAAACTGCAGCTGCTCTCGTAGATAAGTAATTAGCACTAGTCTCTACGAGAGCACATGGCAGAGTAGATAAAATCATCACTATGGTGACAACAGGATGTAGGCCATCCCGAGGGATGCTGGGGGAGAGTCACACCAGTGCTAATTCACAAACATAAACACATTGAAACAAATATTTACACATACAAGATATTAGTTACCCACATAACTGCATATATGTGTTGTGGCACATGCTCAATATAATCATAATGTATAAAATGTATAAAAACAGACTGCATAGAGCAATAGGAAACCATAGGAACAACCAGTACATTGTAATGCTTTATTTATGTTGGGTCCTAACAGGAAGCACAGAGACAAGAGACATAAACATAAAGATGACATTGTGTGATTGTCTGTAGGACAAACATCAAAGATCTACCAATAGAAACTGTACCACAGTGTAACGGTCAGTCGTAGCTAAAAAAACACAAAAACTCACAACCGCAGCGTTACAATTTTATATAAAAAAAATACTAATAACAAAGAGAGTGGCCCTTTGATTTCATCAATCATTACTGAAATCATAACCAACAAGAAAGCACTCAGAGTGCAGACCTCTGCCAAGGTAGCTAATTATATCGGCAAAATTACGATATTATGGAATCATGTGAGGAAGGCTCTCTCACAAGAGAGGCCTCGCAGAGCCAAGATCCTACATCCAGACCGTGATCCGTATCAGTCCCAACATCTAATCACTTCTTCCTCATCTTCCCTAAAAATATATTTTGCATAAAGTTGTTAACAGATACACACACACGCCAATGCTACCGAAACCTTGGCAGATATACCACTACATTTACAGTTAGCCCAGAAAATAGCCCTGACAACTTAAAACAAGGCCTGTGCTGTCGTCCCGACAGCAAAGTGTATATCGGCGAAAACGACCCCATACGTCTGCCCCGTACGTCTGCCCCGTACGTCTGCCCCGTATGTCTGCCCCATACGTC
>JAVQKC010125843.1:0-64135 GCA_036025475.1 Philypnodon macrostomus
CTTCCAGGAGGCAGCAGAGCAGTGTATGCTCCTGAGCATCAACATAAAAGTGTAAACCAGGACAGGTTTCTTTCTCTTCTGAGGTTGCCACAGCAAATCATGTGCCTCAGATGTGCAGCCATTTGCACACTAATTTGGCATGACATAGATTTATGCCAGATGCCCTTCCTGGTAGAACCCTCAGTATATCTGGGCTTGGGGCCCACTCAGGGAATACACTGAGTTTGGGCCCCTTGTGACAGTATTTAACCAGGATAGTTTACTGTTGAAGTACAACAGGACAAGTCAAGCCAGTGTACTAAAGCAGTGCCAAATTTCTTCTTTCGACCGAAGTGCACAAAGCACCATCGACATGACACCCTTGTGCCTTCATGGTGGCTACTGCTGTATTATTATAACATATCATCATCATAAAGACAGTATGTTTTTCTGTTCTGGATAACAGACACATTTGAAAAGATCAAAGCTTGCAGGAAATGCTATTTTTTAGAGACCAAGTCTCGAAGTAAAAACATTTTGCCACTGCCAGAGGCAGAGGAGACAAATCTCAGTTTTTACCTCTTCATTGGCAGTGGCATTCTGTGTAAAAACTTACCTATTTCATCAAAATGCTGGAGCGGCTTTCCCTGTAAAGGTTGGGATACACCCAAATTAAGAAAACAGACACAGGCATTAGTGACAAGATGGCACTTAGCAGAGGGTTGAACTCTGTGTCCAGATCTGCCACATAAATGCCAAAGGCTGTAAATTACAGCACTTTTGCAACTTGTGTTAAGTACATCAACCTTCTGGTTTTCAAAGTCTAATTGTAACAATTCACAGGATTATTTTAATAAAAATGAATCTGATATATTTTATTTTTGCAGGTGTAATATTTAATGTTTAATGTTTTTACTCTATACAGTGCAACTAGGTCACTGTATTTAGATGCAGTTTACAATTAGACTGCACTGTCGTACAGTCCCCGAAGAGTCCCTTTATGTCAGACTCAGACTGGGCACATTCTGGAACAATGTGTAGCAACAGAACAGTGCAGTTAACACAGGAACCGTTTAATGGGCGCGCGTCCTGGAGGGCTGCTGTGCACAATGTGCCTTTTGAAAACATAACTCCAGTTTTAGCCCCAAAAGGCTGACAGCAAGGAATGTCAGCAAGGGCCATTCATTTGATTAGGTTCACACATTTAGGCAGAAAACAGATTGTTCGTATGTGATTATTGACAGCGTAGGTCAGTGACGCGTACCTTTGGGTGTCTGCCCCTCTTCTGATTCTGCAGGCCGCTTTTAAGTTTCCTTGGGACGACTGCTTGAGGAGCATAACCCTGTAGTTCCATTCCTGTAAACACATACAAACGCGCACTGAATTCGTCAGGTAGCCTACTTTAGTCGGGTATATATGTTATCTTTCGAGACAAGTCTCGAATTAAAAGACATCTGCCGTTCAGCGAGAGGCCAGAAAAAGAGCCTCAAAAGGTGAAAGTACCAGCGCACACTAGCATCCCGCAACAGAGCTGAAGCTAGACACGCATCGGGTTTTTAACGCTAAGCATGTCTGAAAGTGAAACTGTATTAAAACATTTAGGCCAAAAATATAGCTATATCACGTTACCTGTTGGCCTTACGAAGTCTGATAACCAGCAGGGCAAGTAAATACACAGCTGCGAGTTGGGGAATCAAACAAACACTGCGAAGGACCTGTTGTAGGTCTCCAAGACTTTGCCGGAATATAATCACAATTGTTTTTTATCATAATACATTAGTGCAGGTAATACACACGTATTAAACACACTACATGAGTACAAGTACATTTAAATAAGGAATCATATTTTGCTATTTGCGTGTGGTCCACATGTGCAGCAGCTGTTTGGGAACCACACATGCGGAGGAAGGACCCCTTTTAGTGCATGAGCTTTTTATTGTTGCTGTGTGTTCTAGCTCTTTATATCATCACCACAGTGAGCTGTTAATGTTTGGATAGTCTTCCAAATCCGATTTAAGCTGGTTAGTGAAAAAAACATGTATTTTTATTTAATGCAAGATATTACATTTTGACCGGCACATTCATGCTAGTGACATTAGCATGTGGCTAACGTTTGCGAATGAAAATAGCCAACCTGCACGCGCCCAAATTGCACATAGTAATGCATATTTACATTAGAATGAGAAATTAACATATTTTTGCATTGCACATTGTTTACGTTATTAGCTGATCGTCTGTTCAATTGTCATTTAATTATTTGTTTATTGTAATGATCCAGTCTTGTCTCTCTGCACCTCACACACAGACAATGAAATCCAAGAAGAAAAAGAGGCAGGATGATTTCCAGAAAGTCAAGTTAAAATTGGGAAAGAAAAAACCAAAAGCTGACAATGCCACAGACACAACTTTCCGTACAAAGGGAATCCACCTCTCTGAACAACTAAAGAGAGACACAACTGGGCCCACCACACACAGAAATCTTGGCATAAATGTAAGATAAATTATAATTTTTTTGTCAATACCAAACATACACCTGAACATAACTTTTAAGTTGTAGTAATACTTCTTTTCCACCAGGATCTTCTTTCCCAGCTACACCATTACAATGCCAACATAAAACATGGTGCCTTGGTGGGTTTAAAAGAGCTCCTTTCAGTAAATCCTCAGCTTTTGGATTTACATCTCTCTCGATTGCTGTCTGAAGTTGCAGCAGTATTCACAGACAAGGATGGCAATGTTCGCATGACCGCAACACGTGTGCTAAAGTCAGAGAAGTAACCATGGTAACAACATAATGCATTGCACAATAATGACATCTAAATTGCATGACTCTGTTTCCAGGTTTATTGCCCAGTCGGTACCTGCAGAGCGAGTGGCCCCATTTTTCCCTCTCCTCAGTGCCCACCTGTCTTGTGCTATGACCCACATAGAAGTCAGCATTCAGGAAGATGCTATGAAAGTCCTTGACGTGCTTCTCGAACATTACCCCGATCTTCTAGCCTCACGGCCCACTGTACTGCTCACAAACTTCCTGGAGTTGATTTCTCACAGACAAAGTAGTGGAGGAGCTAAAAAGGCCCCGGACTCAAAAGGACGAACATGGGCGCTGTCAGTCAATCCTGGCAGAGCCGTGACAAGCCAGCAATGGCGACTCTCTGTGCTTCTGAGGTAAAAGAAAAAAGATGGAGCCATGAAATATTAGAGGAATGAACAATTGATACTTATTTAATATTGTTTTGTTTAGGCTCGGTCAATTCCTGCAGGCAGTGGTTGATGAAAGACCTGTGGCTAAAACTGAGGTCCACACTGGAGGGGGGTTTGGAGGCAGTCGAGAGGGCCACCTCACACCCCTAAATCTCACATGGGAAGAGCTTACCTACCACAAAGTTTCTGTGAAGCTCTATGAACATTCTGGGGCCAAACCAACTCCTGTTTCCACTTTTAAACTTAGGTATGATGCAAAACTCTTTTAACTATATTTTGAAGGGCATAACACATTCAATGCACACTTTTCCGTAGGCCTCAAGGAGATGCTACAGCAGAAATAGGAGAAGGTTTGAACTCAAAGGAAGCTGTGGAGAATTTTGCAGCAACACTGGTGCCTCTTCTGCTCGAGGTGTGGGTGGAGGCCAGTGTGACTGACAGTTCATGGAGCAACAGTGATGGTGCTCACATGCTCACATCTGATGCTATGTCAGTAATGTTCCAGGTTTTAACGATTCTACAGTTGCTGAGAAAACTCCCTCCACAACGGGAGCACCAGGAAGCATTGGTGAGATTTAAACATTGCCCATTTGATTTGTAATAAAAACAGACAGTTTGACAGTTTTTGTCTTTAGGATGCATGGTTTCGTAAAGAATACCTGGATGATTTCAAGCAGCGTTTTATAAAGAATTTCCCTTATAGTAACCGGGACACACCCAAGCATAAAAAGAAGAATGAGCTTAAGAGGTAAATTCAAGAAGTAACTAAGCAACCATTTTAACACATTCAAAATGAAAGGTAATGCTTTATAAAAATAAATGCTTTTCTCTAGGTTAAAACAAACCGCTGCAGTGCCCGCATCAACAGTGGACCCTCTGGCATTGAACATTACACTGTGCCAGGTCATGGTCTCCCTCACCCAAAGACAGGCCCCCAGTGCAGAGTCCGACTGCAGCTGGTTAACTCCCTTAAGGACATTTGTTCAAGATACTCTGAGTAGTGGTACAAAGCTAAGTTCTAAACAGCTCCACATGCTGCTGGATACTGTGTGGAAGATGGTGCTCACACAAAAGAGTAGAAGTAAGTATTTGTAAAGTGGAATTTCTATGTTGTAATATTTTATTGTTTCATTGTCTGTGTTTTTGCAGCTGTGACAGAGGACTTACTGGGAGCGATTTATACTTACTATCAGCAAAAGCACCTCACACTTCAGACAAGAACTCTACTGCTGTTGTTTTACAATAGGCTCTATCAGCAAGAACAAGCACATTCACACATAGCCAGGTAAGTGTGATGGAAATGGTTGAAAGTGTATTTTATATTTTTACACAATTCACTGGAAAAAGATGTTTTAATTTAATAAATACATTGTAGGTAAGGTTTTTACTGTCTCTGTAGGAGTAAGGTGCTCTCTCAGTGGTTAGCATCTCTGCCAGCACAGTTGTCCCAGCTTGGCCACCGTAACCCCACTTTATCGGCACAATTGATCCGGTCCATCCAGGCTGCAGCTTCAAGAAGAAACAAAGACATGCTCAACAGTTTGCAGAGATATGCTTGTGAGCTCTTTGGTAGGTCCTATTTGAGCATTTTTAATCATCTGCTGTCTTTATGGTGTTGATGCAATATATATAACCACCCCATAACCAACAATTGGAACCCCCTCACACTGGTAGAGAAATATCCAAAGTTCTCAATTAACAACTACTGACATTTCAAGCAAAGTTTTATATAAGAATGCAAGCATTTATACCTGTAGTGTCCACAAGTCAATCAAGGTGTTGTCATGACATGTTTGTACAACAGGGGGCGATGGAACTCTATTTTTAAGATAAACAACCATAAAATACAGTATACTGGGAAAAGGCAAAACTTAAGCCTAATATTCATTGGTCTGATAATGGTCAGATAGTAAGCTGATGAGGCATAGAGTGGGCCAACACAGGAGGAGTGCTCCTCTGATCAGTATTGCGGCCAGCAATTCAGCATCACAAGACTTCTATTGTCTATGTGCTTCTGACATCAGTATGTGCGTCAGAGAAAGAACACCACATACACACAGAAATTATCTGAGCTCTGACTGCACTAGATTTCCTCAGCATTTTTTCAGCATGGTTAGTAATGTTTGAAAGTTGGTACTCCCTGAGGCTGCATCTAAACTGCGTAATAACATGTGATGTATATATCTGATCATGTAGATCCCCAGGAAGGAGTGGTGGTCTTTTTACCTGCAGAGTTACAGCAACAAATGGTACAACTGCTTTACTTCCTGCCAAAGATGTCCCAGACTCTTCTGGCTAATCTGAGTGGCTGCTGCAATGCTGGTCGTATCTCTGCTGGCCTGGGTGCCTCAATGATTCGTATTGTGCATCTTAGGTGAGCCCATTTTTGCAGGTGGTACAGTACACACAGTAAAGGCATGCTGTGAATTATTCTCATCTGTGTGTGAAACACTTGAACAATAGAAGTACATTCCAGTTAGACACATGCTGCCTGTTTTTATTTTACTAAAGAAACTCTCAGACCAGTACAACCAGCCACCATGAGATGGCAGTATTGCACTATTTCATCTTATTATTTGAATTGAATTAAAGGTTTTCCTATTCTTTCCTTTTTAAAAACTTTCCCCATAAAATACATATCCCAAAATGACATTATAAATGTAGGTGCAACACTTTTTTAAATGGTTTACTTAAGACATCAGTGTACTTTGCCCTGTACTTAAGTAAACTGTCTATTTTTTTGATTAGTGTTAAAAAGTGTGACATAAAATGTATTCTTGACATGTCCAATACAACTTGATCATTTACTTTCATTATCTTTTTTTGTGGCATTTCTTTTAGTGTCAGTGGAGCAGTGTTATACAAGTTTTGAGTGGAGCAATAAAATCATTGTATGCGTGTGTAATAGTTTTGATACAAAGAGCTCTTATGGAGACCGGAATGTAGTATCGTCATGGAGCATTAAGACAACACATCATCCTGCATGTGCCTCTCGGCCTTAAGAAATACTATTATGCACACACATTTCCTACTGTTACTATCGTTCCCACATGACAAGGAAAAATTTAGAAATGTATTTCATAAGAACCACATGCAGTTCTGGCCTTGTAAAATCATCCTGACCTTTGTAAGCCCCTCAAATGAAAACCTTGATGGGATACTGTTTGTATGCGCTTTTATATACAGTTTTATTTGTGCTTAAATTATTACAATGCTCTTTTGATGCTCCACAGGTCATCTCTCAGTGGCTGGACTGTTGGAAATCAAGACGCAGCTTTACAGGATGTGGACTATATCAGCTTCCTGTTCTCGACACTCACTGGTTTCTCGTCCCAAAAGCTGGCCGCCCTGCAGGACATTGGCGACGAGTGCGCTCTGCCCCTTGGAGCTCTGTCACCCCTTAGCCTTTACCCGACTTCAGTAGATCACTTCAAACACCACTGGGATGTCGTTGATGTAGGTCCACAGAACAAGCTAAGATTTATTGTCTTGAATTACATGGATAAAATAGACCGATCGAGTTAGAAGTAGAACGGTATTATTTTAAAAGCTGAAATTCTTGATATTCTGGACACAACTGTGGTCTTTTATTGGCCCTCTGGTCTCTCTACATTGCTCATATAAAACTCAGAGGGTGGAAGCTTTATCGTGGAGCTCCGGCAGAGAGGGGACCTTTATCACGTTGCACAGGTTGGAGATGCGTGGTTATCGGGCACGACGGATATGCACAAATGCTAATGAGAGCCCGTGGCATGATGGGAGTGTGACATTTCTGCACAGAAATTACCGCTAACGTAACTATGCCCTGGGGCAAGTGTGTATGAGTGTCTGAGCAGGTTGGAAGGCCTATAATCACTAATTCAGCTCCTCAATTAAGGCCTCAGATCCCGTCTCTCATCTCCCTGTCGCAGTCAATCACAGGAACTGGAGAGACGGAGGGAGGGGCTACAGAGCACTGAGGGTGTGGGGCAATAAAGACCGCAGTATGTCAAGTCTGCTTGGATTAATCAGACAAGATTGTTTTTAATGATGGGCAGAATGCCAACAGGTGGACCACATGCATTTCTGCTCAAATTATTCTACATTTTGTTCTCTGTATTTTACTAAAATGTTCTGGATATATCGTTCTTGCAGATGTTTTATTGTGATGCTGTAGATAATGGTTTGACATTTCTCTTCACAGGAAGTATGCCAGTGTCTTGAAAATCTGGGTTCAAAATCCCAATGCTTTGACATAATGCAAAATGGCATTTTAAAATATCTAGTAAGGACCTTTCCCAAAGTGTGAAACATTTCTTCTGGGTTTATGTCAACGATGGAAAGTTTTAACATTTTTCTATTTTTCAGGCTAAGTTGGGAGTGGTTCCTGACAGCATGGCTGCCGGGCTCCTGAAGGCGGTCTCCAGACTGATTGACCTCTCGGTCCTGCCAGGTGAACCTGTGCTGAGGTTCTTGTCTCAGTGCTGCCTTAGCCTTTTGGCTTTACTGATCACCCTGCAACAGGAAGCACCAGCTGATAACCACAAAAGGTTTGTGATGGGAAACAATGTTCTGGTAAACTTAATTTGTTTTTTTAAAATGTCTAAGTTTACTGGAAATTGGTAAATGTTCAAATCATAACTCCTGTTTTATTTGCAGAGAGACCATATGGAGTGCTTGTGTATCCGCACTTAGTACAATTCCCCGTCTGCTTCGAATGGTCTTGCAGTTGTTGCGTGTCGGAGATCTGCATGACGAGGAGCTTCCTCATTTGGGACAGATCCTGTCAATGTTACTACAGCACACACCCCTCCATAACCAGCTGCTGGCCAACACAGCTTTGCTTCAAGAAATAATCCAGCAACTTACGGTAATATTTTAGCACACACTATAAACACGGGCTGCTTTAATTAATAAATATTAACATGTTGACTGGTTTCCTTTAACAGCGATACTCAAGAGGTGCAACAAGAGAGCAGTGGATGACAGACCTGCTCTACTGTTACAGTGTGACTGTGGCCCACAGCTCTTCAGTTCATCGTGGCAATGTGGGCCTGCGGGACATGTACTGACCCTCTCTCATGCCAGACTGCCCTTATTGTTTTGTGTACATTCTGAAATATGTCACAGGAATCATTTAACTTTCTGTTGACATAATTTTACAATATTGTATTGAGGGCATTATTGTCACCACAATGTTTCTTTACTCATTTGTGAATGTTTGTCTAATATTTTTCCTGTACATAAATACAAAATAAGAAAATTAAAGTAGTCCACCACTTTCTTTATCTTTAATGTAAAAGAAAATCGATTGCCACCAAAGTAATATATTGTACAGTTTATATACATTAAAGGTACAATGCATAGTTTAGTATAAAAGTACCAAGTAAGAGCTGTGTGTGTATGTGTGTGTCTGGAGCTGCAGGTGGGCTATCTGTATGACTGGCTGTTGATAGACTGCCTCATTCTCCACAACAGGAGGAAAGGTTATCTCAGTATGTGTGCGAGAGCGTTGAAGAACAAGCAAGAAGCAGTGTGTATGTGTTCCTTCCACAATGGATGAAAGGTTATCTTTTACACACACTATTTCTGTAGACTTAACCCCACCCTGTGAGGTCATTGCTCTGATGTCACATGGCTTAATTTTAGAAAAGCTGGCACATTGAGCGAACAATGTCTAAAGTATTTTCTATAGAGGTAAGGCCGCCAGCCAGCTGAGAAAACATCAAAGGCCAGGAGCTGTGTGTATGCGTTCGTTTAGTGTTGCTTCAGTATTTTTCTCTGCCTCTGCCCCGTGCTCTGTGGCCTAAGGTGGTAGGAGTACTGCTTGGATTGGTTCACCACATCAGTCAAGTGCACACAGTCTATGCCACTCACTGCAAAATATACATGCATTCAACTTCATAAAGACTTCATTTCAATAGGAATTGTATACACTGTATATGTACTTACACTGGCTTTGAGTGCGTGAAGGTAGCTCCATAAGCAACTGGGACGGAGACCCACGAAGTAAACGCCCTCGTCTCGTCATGGCGTTACCTTTATTTTAACAAAAGAGTTTAAATGATCATTGTTATTACCACACTATTTGTTTGGTTTAAATTTAATGTATGTCCCTATTACCTTTAATACTGTTGTAATGTATTTGATAATCTATGAATGTGTGCTGTATTGAGAGCTTAACTGATCAATGTCTTGTTTGTATTGAAAATGTTCCACGACTTGCTATCCATTTACACCAACTACAAAACCTGATCCAATCTTTTTTATCATGTCCAAAGGATATGTAACACATTTATGTAAATATATGAATGTGTAGTAATGTCTGGTCTGCTGCTAAATGAGACCAGCACACACCTAATGTGCACCTGAAGTGGGGCAATATTAAATTTATAATAACAATAATATGTTTTGATTAAATTAGTGAAATAAACTGTGTATGATGACAAAAGAGTGTGACCCAGTACAAAGTTGTGTGTCAAATATCAGTCTACGTCTTGTAAATAATGGCTGGGAGTGAGAAAATGAGTCTCGGATCGAGTGGGGTTACGTGTGGGTATGTGTATTTAGCGGATAGCTCTAGGTTTGACATTCCTCCTGACAGCTTTGAACTTTTCACAGTGCCAGGACTGTCAGAGGCAGAGGAGGAGGAGGCGAGACAAAAAGGGGGAGGAGAGAACCACGTCAGAAGGTTGGGTTCGGTCAGAGAGAGTGCTGCTGGGGTCTCGTCTTTGAGCAGATTTGACATGCATGCTTGTAGGTTTTGGTCCCAGCAAGGTTTCTGAGTATTCATCCCATCATCACCTGCTGATGTTTGATGAAGGCCAGGCCTGTCTGGGGTTCTGCTCAGGTGACCAGGCTGATACTGGCCTGGTATTTGGGATACAATTCACTGAGTTACTTCCTTGATATCTATAATCATATTCTACATGTGCATTCAAAGTATCCTCATTCAAATCTCTCTTTACGTTTACTAGTCACAAAACGTTTGACTTTTTGGTGAAATTTGTGAAAAAAATGTAGGTAGGGTATTTAATTAGAACCAGACTATAGTAATTTATAGGTTATATTGTATTTTAGGAACATTATGTTTTTGTATTATATATATATATATATATAAAATATATGTGTGTGTGTGTGTGTGTGTGTGGGTTTCATTTTAGCATAGGGGTTTTGGGTGCAATTTATGAGCTATTTATTTGTTTCTCTTTATGTTAATACAAATTGAAATGGTGTTTTATTTTGTTATGCTTTCAGTATGTATAATATTAAAGATCGGATATATCAACCAGCTTGTATTTTCTCCCCTCTTTGTCTTTATGCCTATGTAATAAAAAAAGTATTTTTCTAATGAGTTTTTTTATTTTCTATTTTTGGGATCAAGGTAATTTATATAGCTCATTTATTTAAAACCATATAAAATAAGGAAAACATCACTCATAATGTATAAATATCAGGGGTGAAAAGTTAAGTTAGTGATTTTTACCGTAGATGCTTTGTAGCACAGAGCTCTTACTCCCAGTAGTCCCAGCTGATTTACTCTGTGATGCACAAACTGACTTATGGCTGTGGTGTGAAACTTGTACAGCTCCTTCACAAGCTTTGGCCTCACACAATCTTTGTGCACAAAACCTGCAGACAAAAAAAACAAAATCGGGAACATATTAGACAAAAGTCAGAGTTCTTCACAGGCACCCACTCTTCTCCCCACCATTGCTCACTAACCGTGTAAAATGCATCCATTTAACCTAAGGCAGCTAATTACCTGCACATACAGTACATTGTATACATTGACTGAAAGCAGAGGGTGTCCTGCAGTGTACTGGAAACTTCTCAGTGAAACACAAGCTATAGAAGGTAACTTGCTGGTAGCCATTAGAGCAACAAGGTTGAACTTTTAGCCTCTTGTTAAACTTATATCAAAGCCCTAAATTATAGCTCGTCTGTGCACTGCCTACTTGTTTCACCCATCTCCCATGCTTTCCCTCCTAACTTAAGAGTTGATGGCATCCAGACTAGTGAGTGAGGGAGGACGCATGTGGTCAACATATGGCTTTACCACTAATCCTCAGAGAACTTATATATACTCTAGTTTATATATGTATAGTTGATATTTTCTTCATTTCTGTCTTCTTATCCCCAAAGTGGACACAGATACGAAAACAGACAGACAACCACTCCCTCACAATCATTCGCAGGGGCAAGTTAGAGTGCATGTCTTTGGCTAGTCGAGGCCAGAAAACCTGGCGTGAACACACAGTAACACAGGGGACATATGCAGACTTCACACATGAAGATGGTGTGTTGCTGAGAGTCTGAGGCACCAATTGAATCCCACTAATTTTTGACACCAACATTATTTGATAAGAACAAAGAAAGTTACAGATGCACTTGATGAGATGTACAAAGCCAGACACACTCACCTCCTCCAGGCCTTTTGGATTGTGCATGCAGCATTGTTTCTCCTTCTGCGCTGCTCTTTGTCAAATTTCCTGTGCGTGTGTGCCGTTGCTCTGAACGGTGGAGCAATACTGGCCTTTTTTAAAACGTTTATGTCTAAAGTGCATCTGACGGAGGTGTTTGTGTGGGGAGTTTGGTTTCTGGGTGAACCACAGTCTGTTGTCTGCTCCCTTCTGATTTGGGTTTTGAGCTTTTGTGCTGAGGTACAATGTGCTGCAGTCCTATGAGTCTGAGAAGCTTGACCAGTTGATTTTATGGGTTCTTTACTTCTAGCATTAATAGGATCCATGGTAGAAACGGTTTCTTTGACTTTGGGCACAGAGGGTGGTCTCGGTTTAAGAATAAATGGCTGAGTGCAGCTGGATGGAGAGAGAAGCTCTTTCGCTCTGGTACTGGGTAATGCACAGGTTTCATTGTTGCAGTTGTAGCTTGAAGCATCAGGGAGCTTGGGTGATTCTGCCACTGGGCGCTTTTTGGACAATCGTCTTTTCTGGCCTGTTAAGTGATGAAAATAGGAGTTTTAATGAACCCAATATTATAATATGCACATTTAGTAAATGACACATTTTGTACCTTTAGCCATCTTGTGTTTACTTTGGGTATCTTCATGTTTTTCATTCAGAGTGTATTTGGTAGTTTCTACTGAGTCGTTTAGTGAAAGGTCTTCAATAATGTTGACCAGAGAGGATCTTCTTTTTTCATTGTTTGTAGACACAGTCCTCTTCACAGCATTTCTCTTGCGTTGTTCTTCCTCTCGCTTCCTGAACATAAAAACATTTTGTTTAAACCAGTTTACAGATTTTTTTACTTCATAAATTCCAAAAATAAATCCCATAAAAAACAATTTAGTTGCAAACATAAAACTCAGTATGCCTTCCTAGAACAAGTTTGTTTCTTAAGTACATTGTATTCAACAAAAGCAAAGATGAGTTGAGTTTGCAAATTAATACAGAGTAACCCCAAGTAAATGGCAGGAGGAAGATATATGTGTGTGCATGGACGACACAGAGAAAGATAGATACGGCCGGAGTGTGACTGTGTGTGAGGTGAGGATGACAAAGACAGATAATAACCACACAAAGGCAACAGAGTAAATATAAAATGCAAAGCCCCTTGTTAACAAACAGAATCAGTCATCAGCATTAGTATCATTACAAGCATTAAGATTAGGGTGTGTAAGGGACGCTCACTTGGCTGCATCTTTGCGAAGTTGCTCGTGTCTCATTAGGAGCTGCTTTCGCTCTTTGAAGGCCTTGCGGACCGTATAGCCTTTATAGACAGCCTGGATGGAGGCAGCAGCGATGTCCTGAATGGCTGCGATGGACAGAGCTCCATGCTCCAGCATAAACTGTGTCACTTCACTATGTCCCCCCAGAAGAGCGTAGTCCAGCGGGGTGTACCTGAACAAACACTACATTTACACATGCCACCTTACTGTCTGCTCACTTGAGTACTCACTAACCTCTCCTCTGTGTGCTCCATGTGGTTAGGAAAAGCACTGTAGCCCAGCAGCAGCTTCACAGCATCCAGGTAGCCATTGTTACATGACCAGTGGAGAGCGGTCCGCCCCTGTGTCTCACATAAAATACAAGCTTTTATTTAAAAATCCCATATATACACAAGTGTGGTACATTTGTGAACATTGGAAGTAACTCAGACCTCTTTGTCCTGAATGTTTGGATCAGCATTATTCTCCATCAGGACAGCCATGCAGGTGATGTAGCCGCCATAAGCCGCACACTGCAGGGGAGTCCGTCCGGCATGATCCTTTATAACACAAGTAACATTCAAGTTAACAAACAACTTTCCTTTGGTTGTACTAAAAGACAAAACAATGACAATGACATAAACTTAAAATTACAATAATTATATAGTATTCACAGGATGTTGTGAGTTATGCATATTCTTTCACCTGTACATTTGGGCTAATTCCATTTTCCATTAGTATTTGGCAGATTTCTGCATTCCCACCAAGTGCTGCCCAGTGCAGAGCCGTGTGACCATCCACATCCACAAGGTCTACACGAGCTGAACCTTGTGAGTTTGGATAAATAACCAACAATAAGAAATGTATATACATGATACACATATGTATGAAAAAAGTATAAATAAAGTCACCTTTAATGAGTGTAAGTATCACATCCTTATGTCCCATCTCACAAGCTCTAAACAGCGGCGTGTGTTTCATCACATCGAGAGAGTCGAGCATTGCTCCTTTCTCCAGCAACAGTTTCACTGTGCTCACATGGCCCGACAACGAGGCCGCATGCAGTGCTGTGTCAACACACACAAACAATTACACTCACATACTAACACGGGTAGTTGAACTACAACATGAATCCCTTAGGATGCTCCTTCTTTGCTCATTCATCCTCTTATCGTCTCTTTAGTTGGAGGCTAATGCCTGGTCAATGGAGGGTTAAATAGACAGACAAATTAACAAGCATACTTATGATTACTTGTGACAACCCCCATCCCAGTACCAGACAGTACAGTCTGAGTTAAGTGCATGGAAGTGATCTGTGCTCGAGCTCCACTGCCCTCACACCCTCTCATTAGCATAACTCCAGTGTTATGCATGCATAAACAATAACCTGCCCCATCGTGCAGAGGGGCTATTGCCAAAGAGATTATACATCCAAAAGTCCCTAGGGTCAGAGAGCATCCACAACCCACAAGTCTGTGTCTTTGTCAAAGATATCACTGGCATTGGTAAAGTCTATTTAGAGAGCTCACACATTCTCAGTCTTCATGGCCCCACCATAGGGTAGTCCCTCTGACATCACTAAGGACTTATTTACACATTACAGTTGCTCACCAGTGCCTCCGTACTTGTCCGCCATGTTGATGTCCAGGTTTGGGGTTAGGGCCAGCATGGTGCAGATGACATCATTACTGCCCTTCCCCGCTGCCCACATGAAGGCTGTCCGGCCCTCTAAATCGGGTTCATCTTTCACAGTTGGATGAGAGAGAAAAACACCTACTGTCTCCTTTATACATGTTAAGGAAGAAAACGCTCATAATTACATCTTTAAGTGTGATTAGTTTTGTGTGAAAAAAATAGAAATAATTGAATTACAGCATTGTTGCTCTGTGCTCCATAATGCAAAGGTGTAGCTCCTTGGCTGTCTGAGGGAATTGTGCCTGATGTGTTCCTCTCCAGCAGCAGAAGCACAATCTTAGCATGTCCTACAGAACAAACAGTCCAACACAGAACATATTTATGTTACTCAATCTAGACATAAAAGACCATTACAGTTGTAAATGGTTAAGCATTTAGAAGGTGTCTGTATTTTCACTTACCAAGCAGAGCTGCCCAGTGCAGTGGTGTTCTGAAGAGGTTATCGTAAGCCGTCACATTGCAACCTTCATAAGATGTCAACACCTCTACAACAGCCTCATTACCATCGGCAACCGCAAAGTGCAGAGGTGTCCGACCCTCAAAGTCCTGCCAGTTTAACAGAGACTCAGTAGGAGCAGCTTCCTTCACTCACACAAACAAAAAAGACAAATAAATGAATCAAGTGAAATCTGTATACTAATATTACATACTCTTTGAATGTGAATATGTACCAGAATACAGCGGACAGTTTGAGTTGCACTAGGCTCTTGGCTGTGTGCTGCCCAGTGCAGAGGGATCTTTCCTTCGCTGTCTGGGATGCCGATGTTGGAGTCGTGCTTGATCAGGAGCCGGACATGCTCTGGACGATTGTAAAATGCAGACCAGTGGAGGGCCGTTTGCTGTTGTGAGTGTGTGTGTGGGTAAAGTGTGAAGCAGAAACAAAGTGGTTACAGTGTTACTCAGATATACCATACAAAGGGTTGAGACTCTAACCCAGATACGATCGGTTTATCAGTCGTGAGCCGTGCAACCGTGAAACCACAGTCATCTGACATGATGAAGCATATTGAATTATTACAGAACTAACTACTGTTGTCAGATATACATCAGAGCAACAGACAGAAGAGACTGTATTTGTGGTTTATCAGCACAGCCCAGGACAAAGCCAGATTGTTGCTGCTCTGTGTGTGTGTGTGTGTGTGTGTGTGTATGTCTAATTTCCATGCCCTCCAATAGACTATCTCCAATCAGTATCTTTATCCACATTATTAATAGTCAGACGCCCTGACTGGTTTCAAATTAGGAAAATATCTCAAAATACCTTTTGAGCTTGAATGCACTACCTTGTTCTTGTCCTGTGTATCAACCTCTCCAGGTCCAATATATTTGAGCAGTAGAGCAAGAGCTTTGGGCGAAGGGTGTCGTGTGGCCAAGTGCAGTGGGGTCATCTCCTCTAGATCTTTTTGCAGCCAGTTCGCACGCCTGGATAGAAGCAGCTTCAGGAAGCGCACATTTCCCTTAAACATAACAACATTTCTGTGTCAGCCTAAGTAGTTCAAAATGTTTTTAAGTATTAGTCTCAGAAATTAAGCAGTGACACAGACACCCTCCCACACCCACTTTGGGCCTTTAGTGGTGTCTGCTTCAATCCGCAGGTCATCCATCTTTGTTCCTTTCTCTTCAGTGTTTGTGACGTGCTGCTAAACAGTAAACAGCACGTGTGGCTCTGCAGTGACCATCCTCCCATGTCTCCTGCACCTCATCATCACCATCATCCTTGTCAGCCTTGGACTTGATCTCTCAAATGTAAACTGCTGAGTGGCACTGAGCAGCCACTGCAGGACAATGAAGGCATGTCTGTGCACAAATGCACACGCACAGACACACACAGAGGTGTCTGTTTTGTATATTTGCAGTGCTGTGACCGCAGTCTGACAGATCTATCTGGTGTGTGAGCATGCATCTCGGCTGTGAGTGCGAGTGCGTCCTGTCCTCCCTATTCCCAGTCCAATTAGATCGGTAATCCCTGGCCTCTCTCCCCGTCTCAGCCACTTATTGATCAGATGTCAAAGAGACAGGGCTCCCCATCACCAGTATCCTCCAACACACACACACACACGCTCACACACTGCAATGTGAAGATACTACAATGGTTTATTATCTCCACCATGTCTTCAACAGGACAATCATTCAAGTTTAGCACAAAACACATAACATTTCAACTGTATCCCTCTTTTCCATTCCCTTCAATTATTACAGCTCAAGAAACAAAACTCCTACCTCAAAAATGAAGTAAAAAGTGGTGCATGTAATGAATACCCTTCAAGCGTTTAATACATATATATGTTTAAAACATAAGCATTCAAAAACTGTGCCATAATGGCATTTATATAATTTAGTGTTGGAAATAGGTAATTTTTTCCACTAGGTGGCAACAATTTCCAACTGAAATATTGAATTTATTATTTATTAGCATATGATATTGCTCCTTATTCAAGTGAATTATACAATACAAGTGTCCTGGTACCTTTTGTGCAGCGAGGTGCAGAGCTGTCCTCTGGCTGTGGTCAGCCTTGTTCACTGAGGCTCCAGCCTTCAGCAGGATCTCAGCACAGTCCAGACGATCCGCCAGCACACAGTACATTAAAGGGGTACGGCCAAACTGGTCTTCATGGTCCCGCAGAGAGGGCTCAGCTATAAGCAGAAAACATTTAGATTTAGATTAAGGGTCAACTGTTAAGGTATACCTGCACTGTTCAACTACTGAAAGTGGTAGTGTGCATCTCACCTGTGATAAGTTTGAGCAGTGTGTTTCTGTCTCCATTGACGGCTGCAGCATGAACCTGAGAGCCCGGAGAGACAGGTCTGAGGCTAGATGCGGCTGAAGCCTGCAACACAGACAAGGGTCAAGGGGGACCAGGGAAACCTGTAGCAACATACAGCCAGCAGTATTAACTGGTGTCTCAACATGAACACATAAAATGTGTTTTCAATATACAAAGTGTTTATGTACAATCACAGCAGAAACACCCACGTCAACAATTAAACATGGCAAAGATTTTTTTAAATACATTGTTTAAATATATCATCTAAACTTATGAACAGAAATTATTAATGATGAATGTCTTAATAAAACAAAATCCCAATAAATGTATTTAGTGACAGTAGGAAGTGTGTGTGCCCCTGCTGCTGGTGCTAAATCTCTTCCTGGCTCCACTTAACCAGAGCCCAGTGAATGCTGGGTAATCTGCAGACAGGAAGCAGCTGGGGAGGGGAGACCCTGTGTGAGCATGTAAGAAGGGGGTCTCTCTTCATGTCTTATTCATGTCTCATTAATACTGCACAGAGCTTGGCTGAGTGTATGTGTGTGTTAAAGGATGTGGGACAAGCCCTGCGGGGCAAAACACAGAAATCAATTATTGCCCCTAAACACACAAACGCTAGAGGCACAAAGTCATAGTCCAATCTGAGATTTCTCCCAGACATTTTCATTAGCTAACACATAGTTCATACTTATAGTTGTAAGGGGTTAATATTTTATTTATTATTAAGTTAACTATATTTTGAAATGGCCAAAGGAATGGTGTCCTCTAGTCTCCTCTCTGAGCTGCCTGCCTGGCATCACTCATAAAGAGTGCTTCTGTAGACACTGCGTGCAGAATAGCAATTACCCATCATCCTCACAGCTTTCACACGCTCTGCCAAGAAGTGGTGAAGATTTTATACAGGTTAGTTTCTTCATTTACAACAAACTAGGTCTTCGCACAGATAGAAGCAGTAGGGGGCAGAGGCTGTAGGTGCGGCACTTAAAGGTGTGTGCCACCGTCGGTGCCGTGTGTGTTTGGCACATGTGCCACGTCATGGGAAGTGATTTTTCGTGAGAGAGTCTTTTTACAGGGGCTTTACCAAAATCAGCCACAAACATCTCTAATTTGCAATGATTACCCAGTCAGCAACACACACTATTGTACAGTGTGTCTACAGATAATAATATCTAACACATGCAGAATTACAGAGATGCCACAACTACTGCTAAGATATAATATCATATATTTTATATTCAGTCAGAATTCTGAACTCAGTAGAGATTTTGCTAAACTTTTACCTTATTTTGATTCTTTTTTCAATATCAAAGTCCCCAGCTGCTGCAATAAAATATGAATTGATTTTGGAATAATTTTAGATGCAAAAAGTGTGTATTTTGGCCGAATGCTGAGATGAGGGACTCGCATCAATATCTCAATTGATGCAAGGGACATTCATATCAACAAGAGAAAGCAATTAGAGTTTCATGAGGACCTGAGTGTTTTGGAAACACCTACAGCGCATCCAAATTTGGCTAAAAAGCCTTTTGAGATGCAGTGTCTGAAAACAAACAAAGGAGAGTGTAAAAAACAATGGAAGGCCCTGTTGAGAGGTTTGGAGTGGTCTCATTTAGCCATTCATACGTGTTCCTCAGGGAGCACTCCACTTGTTAATATGAAGACAATAACTCAGAGTAAACTATTGATCACAGGCTGAGGTCCAGACCAAGTGATTGTGCATCTGTGTAAGTATCGATCCATGCTGATGCTGACATTATTTGGTCTTTTTTCATATTCTGCCTCATATACACACAGTTACTTTAACAAAGACAATTCAAAAACCTTTCAGCAACACAACAGGAGGACTCGGAGACATAAACATTGATATGTCCAAATACACACCAGTCAGTCTGACCTGTACTGATGCTATTGAGACAAACAAGTAGCACTGAGACCTTTTACTCTACAAATTAACTTTTTATAAGTGTTTTCAATAAGTTATTTGAATTGATTCATTGAATTGAACATGTTTAAGCAGACACTTCATAACTGTATGGAACTATGTATATCTCAAACAATAGAATAGACAGCTCTGCAGGGATCAGATTTTGAATGACAGATATAGAGGTAGGTGAGAAGATAATATCAACCCATAGGGATGGCTGATCTGTAAAGCCCTATTTCCGGGGGACTTCCTGGTTCCCCAAAGACCAATGAAGGAGCTACCTCGGCTGGGGGCTGAGGCCTGGGGCGCCACAGGACCAATCAGCGTGTGGCCAAAAGGCTGAGTGACATGAAGATCGGCTAATTTACATCATTACCACAATGCATCCTGACAAATGAGCCCCCAGGGTGAGAGCCAATCACCTGGGAAAGTAATGCAATTAGGCGGGACCATAGCTGTCAATCCAGCAGCTACAGGGGTCAGGCCTATGGCTACACTCCTTCTCATTTCCCATCGTTCATACACACTTGGAGACATATATTAGGTGCTATAGAGGGATCAGAGGCAAATCATTGGAGGAGATAAGTGAGGATTTGTTCAGAGGGGGCAAGATGAGGCTGCTATCTTTCTCCTGGGGGGGGAGTGACAGAGGGATGTGTGACTGCTTAAGGGACAATGAGACAGACTGGAGTTCTCTAAGGACTCTCACCTGGGCCTTAGTGTGTGAATAACCACATACATCTGGGTGTGTTTACATTTGCTAAAGCTTTTTGACCCACCGGGATCCAGAGCTGTTTATGTTTGTGGTGTGACTCCCATGCCAAGATAAAGCAACAAAAGTAGGACGGGGATGGAACTACAGGGAGCCGAAGGTGTTTGAGAATAGCTCTGTTTTTAAGCGCTGCTGGTAACGAGGCTTATCTTAGTCTCATTAGGTGTGATATCATAACGGAGCACTCCACATAGTCAATAGGGTTCTGCACAGTGTGTAGTTAATGTTTGTGTGTGGGTATAGGCTGGTCAATGCTGCTGTGACTGGCAGACGGCCAAACAATGCATGAGATTATTTAGTAGGATTTATAGCACCCAGGCCATCTTCTCTTCTTTTATAAAAAAAAACAAACAAAACAAAGTAGGTTTATCCAGGAACACTGAAAATCAAGCAAGTCACCCCAGTCCAAGGCTTAGACATTGCCTGATACAGTGAGAGATGGAGAAAGTAAGCGTTTTGTGTCATCCCATTATATCACTAATGAGCCCGCCTCAGGGAGGAGGGTGCACAGACAGCACAAGTCAGACGGAGGAACAGGGCTGAGAGGGGGTTAGGTTTCGGGAAAAGAGACACACAGATCAGCTCGGGGACTTTCTCTTCCTCCCGACCCCTACCCCTCTGTGTCTAATTGGACTAAAACTGAGATCTAATTAAATGTCCAATTAAAGTGCAGAGAGCAATGTGCCCACTGGCGAATCAGAGTACAGGGACATAATCAGCTAGAAAAACAAACAGAAAAATCAATGGCAACGATGCAAAATGGAAAAAGATGGAGTAAACAGAAAGAGGAGGCGAGGGCAAAGCAGGCAGAAGACAGGCAGAATCAGACGGAAACAGTTTTCATGCAATTTAATAAAACTTTGTCAGTTTCTCTTAGTGATACAATGTTCCGTGGTACATCAAATACGTGTGTGCCAAAATTCAAGGATTCAAAGTTTTTATTGTCATTGTTCATTTTCCCTGCACAATGAAATTCTTACTCCGCTGCCTGGACTGGATGCCAAAAATAAAATAGAAATAAAAAAATAGATAAATATCAGAAAATATATCTGCCAGTAGATATTTGACAGCATCAACAGTATCTTTTTTTTTTTTTTTTTTACAATAACAAGGCATTTCAGTTCACCACTGTAAATAATATCTAGCTCTCTCAAACAAATGTGCAAAGATAAAGTTAATTTGTTAATTTTCCTATATATACAAATAAGACAAATTATTCATATGAAATAAAAATCAGAAGTTGTATTTATTTATTTTTGATTTATTATAAAAGTGTTGGTATTGTTTTGATATATTGTAACACTCTAATATTGAGACAGAAGGAGTGCTAAGGGTATCTTCCTCTGACTCCATCTGTGAATTGCTAACCCACTGTGAACCCCTATAGACAGCTTTAGCCCATCAAATATTAATGCTGGGATTCAATTCAACATTTCTCCCTAATCTCCTTAACAATTAGATTCCTACACCACACATTAAGTATTGTTACACTAGTCCCAGAGGCATTTGTCTATGGAGACTTCAATTCAATACCACGTGTTAAATGTTACCAACAGTTTTGGATAATGACTCAAGTTTAGTCACTGAACCAATGCTGCCTGGTTGCACTGTGTATGCCAGATTCTTACCATAGCTGCATTGAGGGTGTCACTTCAGCAGATGTTTCCCAGTTCAGTGCATCATCAGAGGGTGTTAAAGCAGATCCAGGTCCCCTACCTGCCTGATCCTCATTCCTGCAGGGCCAAAGAAGAGGATCACTCTCACACTGGGAACAACCCACCTGTTCACACAAATAACTGCCAGGATAGCATTGCCAATTTGTACTATTATAAACAATGAATAGCTGCCAATGCCAAGAGTTAACACTACTTCTATAGTTCTATAACGTGGCACAAATGTTTAGTTTAACGTTTAGATAGCATTGTTTATTATTATTATTTATTGTAGCTCGTTGCCAACTTACTGTATGGTCAGACCAAAATACAAATAAAACACTTTTATATATTTCAAAATAGGCTAATTCTTAGAAGGTGACATGAGACGTTCATTTGGGTTCAGAAAGTCCTTCTGTATCACAGGCAACACATTATGTTATTTGTATTCAGAGATAATAACTAGATGTGTTAAAGGTGGGCTAACCAGTATTACACAAAATGAACAAAACATGATGCAACTCCCTCTTTTTACGAGAAATCGCACGAAAACACATTTTAACCTAAAAAAGAAGATGCACATAATCCGTTCTCTTGTTAATGTAGTTGTCCCGTCTCTGTGTTGTTGCTTTTATACTTACTCTTTAGACTTCTTTACAGATTCTTTAAAACTTTTCCTCCAAAGGGTTCCGTTTACTCCAGACAAAAACACTACATTTCCCGTGAGCTGTATGTGCACTGTAAGCCTCCACGTTTGTAGTTTTACGGACAAATGCGGCACATGAAACGGGGTGCTACAGTTTGCTGTTAAAACTACTTTACCCAGAAAGCAAAGTGAACACCAGGAAGTACCGGTAGAATTTCCGTGGTCACCGTGAGAGTTGTTCGCCGTCGGTTTCCTGCTGCAGAGAGAAGAGCGGCGACGACACTAGAGAGGCAAAACTCATCACCATCACCTCCATTACTCCGTGTACAATGAAACTTTCTTCAATATCTCCCTCTCTAGATGTCCGCTTCATCTCAGTTATACTGCTGGTAAGTATAATGCTTGGGTATGTGCAAACAAATGCAGTGAGTTGGTCGCCAGGCTAGTATTAGCTTAGCTACAAGCTAATCGAGTTGTACGTGCAGTAATGCTGTTTTAAAGCGGTTCTTAGGATTTGCGACTACAGTTAAAACAAACTTGAATTAATTATTGTTTCAGATTTAGGAATAACGTAAAGCGAGTGTATTTTACTAGAAACAACGGTGAATCTTGAAGGTATCCAGCTGCAATGTCAATTTATTTGGAGCAGTTGAGTAATCGCAGTGTATTTCATTTTACGACAGAGCTTTCTTATACTCTGAGTGAGCCCACACCCATTCAGACTTCTAGACAGTTTAGCATCATTGAGATCTTAACTCCACTGCGCCCTGAAACCATTCACATGTTAAGGGAAACCCATTAAAACATTGATAAAAGCTTCTGCGCATTGATCTGACCAATATACTGAATGACAAAGTGTGTTGCATTTGTTTTTACATCAGTAAATGTTTAGTTAAGTTATAACTCGTCCGTGTGTCTGTGCTTCTGTGTGATGCCCGGCGGTTGGTGAATTCCTCTGTTGTGGCTCATTCTGATTGGCTGCAAACCCGGAACTCAAGAGATTGCTGCTTTGGGCCATATGTAAAACTTTTCTGTTGTAGCATAAGTAATTTTAGTCTGTATCCATAACCTGTTGATCATCCTATTTTGTCACATTTCTGCCCATTAGACAAAGAAACAATAATTCAATAGTTTAACTGATTTGAGGAGTTTATTGAATTTATTGTGAGTGTTTGTCATACCTTAGATACCAGCCATTTTCTATTTAGGTGGAATTATATGGTTATAGGTAGGCTCTGTTAATGGTACTTTATACATTTAACAGTTAGGAGGTTCTCAAAGTATTGACAAGTTCAACAATAATCAAGCTACCAGCAAAACCAGCCACTGAGATTGAGTTTTATTTTCTCTTTTGAGCTACTGCTGTTGTATTTCAGTAAAAGCATGCACTGCCACTGACAAACATCCTGCTTGAAGAGGATGTTGAATCATGATAAATTTATCTTGATAACATTTGGTTGCCTATAATGACACAATATACCTGGTTTATTATATAATGTAGATAAAGTTATGGTGTTTGTCTGTTCTGAACATAGTCTGAATTCTATAATTATATCAAGATGTAATACAGTATATGGGGACATAAAAAATGTGACAAAATAATTGTTTTACTGTAAATAATGGATGGAATTAAAAGTAACAGTTTTTCTACAAATTCCTTGCATTGGACACGGGATTGTCTGTGGAATCCAAGTGTCCATATATTGTACACCCAAATTACAATGTTTTGTATATATGAGAAGCTTTACAGTCCCTGATCTTGAGAAAACCAGTAACGCAACTGCTGTCACCGGTAAACAGGTTTTATGTAAACGTGTAAGTTTGCATAAGTCCAAATATGGCCTCAAACTGAAATGGGATTGTTTACATTTGCCCTGATCCCTTATGACTTAATGGTCTTACAATTATTTCCAAAATTTTACATTGAATCTTGAAAACTACGGTTTGGTTATATTCAACTGTTGACAAAAACAAACATCCAGAAGCGTCTTATGTTCTGGCATGGCAGTGTCATAGTTTTAGCTTTCATCATGCATGCAAACTTTCTTCAATACCAATTTTAAACTATGCCTTTTTATGATTTGTAGGTGATGGGCCTCTCTACTCCTGGTCAAGCAGAAATCACCAGTCTGGACTCAGGCAATATTGATGATGTTCTAAGTAAGAAACTGTTTTGTGGTTTCAACATCTCTTGGCATGAACAGGAAAGCATAAGGCACTCGGAAAGCGCTCATCAACTGGTCTTTGTGTAATTTTTGACCTTCCCTGAAAATTTTATCCAAACCAGTGCAGTATTTTTTTAGTTAAGTTGTTAACAGAAGTCATTCATTAAAAAGATCCTGGATCCAGACAGTGATCCTGATCTTTTCAATCTAATCAATTGTTCCTTGTGTAATTTTTTTTTACTCTCCCCTGAAAATTTTTATCCAAATCCGTCCAGTATTTTTAGTTGCTTACAGACACTGACAAATGAGAGCCAAAACATTACCTCCTTGGTGGTTTCATCATACATAGCCACAGCCGCAGCACTTTTTTTAGATGTGAACATTCAGTTGATTAGCTGCACTACGCTTGATTAGTATCACCGGAAACATGGTTGCAAAATACTTCACCCAATGTTATTTTTTACTATGGGCACAAATTCACATTACCCTAACAGCTATTGGCCATTGACACAGCAGAGTACATTATATATTGCCCTAAATAAAATGTTATTATATTAGCACTCATTCTTCAGTGCTTTTATGTCCTGTTTTGTTTTTTTTATTTTTCAGTTTGCATTTATGTGTAATTAACCGAATAATTACTGCTAGAAGGAAAATTCATCTCGAGCCGTATTAGTATTGACCCTGTGTTTCTTTGCAGATAATGCTGGGGTGGCATTAGTGAATTTTTATGCAGACTGGTAAGTGCAGCTCTCTCACAGCCATTAGACCTATTTAACTTTTGTCACAGATTTAATCATCTAGTTGCATATGAGGAATATTTTTAGTGTTTTTTCCTAAAAATGACATTAACATTAGATGCTTTATTCAGGCTGTAGTATATATTTACATATTTATTTACATAACAAATTAGAAAACAGTTTTAACCTTATATTTCTTACAGGTGTAGATTTAGTCAAATGCTCCATCCAATATTCGAGGAGGCCTCAAACATAGTGCGGGAGGAGTTTCCCGACACAAAGCATGTGGTCTTCGCCCGCGTCGACTGTGACCAGCACTGTAAGTACAATGATGAGTACAGTATTTTTGTATTGTTGGTCATTCAGATGAAAGTCGCGGGAGAGTGCGGCCCATATTCGGAGCCTACAGTCCCCTGGCACCGTGAGTTCGGTTCACAACAGTTTGCCGAATGTCACTGTCCAGACTTCTCCCGGATTTTCCTTTGATCATATTATCCTGTGAAATAAAGCCAAAAAAATCTTACAAAATAAATAAGATAAAAAAGGGATACATTTACAGAATTTTCCTAAAATGCAATAAAACCTAAATAGATTACTATCACCTGATTCTACGTTCATTTTCTTTATAAGCTGTAATGGGGTGGGCGATATGGTTAAAATATAATATAAATATTTATTAAGATCAAGGTCACGAGTTGAATTTTATCACGATTTCAGTTGACTTTGTATTTTTTGTCCACTGCTTCATAAAACCTCACCGCTTCATAAAATCTCAATGTACATCCAATCCAATGTTCATCATAATTCTTAATACTATTTATATTTTTGTATTTTGTTTATTGATATGAACACTGGCGGTCAAGTGCGGAGCATAAATAAATGAACTGTATCACCATAGACCATGTATAGACCATGTATAGACCATGTTCCAAGTCAAGTTTTTGTGTGTGGTATAATTAAATCCTTTCATATTATTGATGATTGTGTTATTTTACATCTCAATTTCAATACGGCTAATACTTTTATCTTATATAACTTTGAAACCCGCCCCGTCTATATGAACCAAAGGTAATGCAACATCCACACATTGGGATGTATTGGATACATATATATTTATATATATATATATATATATAAAAACATGGATGACCAGCACACCAAAGCCCAGACACATAAACCACCTGCCTCCGCCTTTTGAGATAAAGCAAATTAAAGGGAATTATTGATGACCTGCAAGTGTTTGAAGACTAATGACAAAACTGCAGCTTCCTGTGAAGGCTGGAGGCTTAGAGACTCCCTGCTGAGAGATTGACACCTGCCACATGCACACAAACACACTCCTTCACTGTGTGCACAGAGAATATTTACTCTTGGTGGGGGGGCGACTTTAATGTAGGAGATCAGAGCCGGGCCGCTGACTGAAGCCTCTGTCTTCAGTCCGAGGTCTGTAAGTTTCCTAAAATAAAAAATATATGCTTTATCTGACCCTGTTCTATGATGTAAAGTTGGTAATCTGTCATGAATATAATTTTACTTTAGTCCCCCCCCCCCACCCGGTCTCTACATCAGATCAGATTTGTGGTTTACCCCTTTGACCAATAGTAGTCGTGTTTTACTTTAGTCCCTCCCCTGGTCTCCACCGACTACAACAGGGTCAGATAGTCAATCTTTACATTTTTAGGAAACCTCCTGACTGCACCTTTAACCATCATTCGTGTTACCGTACTCCTCATCCATCATGTGGTCTCTTCATCAATTGATTTTGTTTAATAAATCTATCCTCCTCTTCTCTTGTGCAGCCGATATAGCTCAGCGGTACCGCATCACCAAGTACCCGACGCTGAAGCTGTTTCGCAATGGCATGATGATGAAGAGGGAGTACAGGGGTCAGAGGTCAGTCACTGCCATTGCCGACTTCATCCGGCAGCAGCAGGTTGACCCGGTGAAAGAGATCCTGACAGTGGATGAGCTTAATGCTGTGGATGTGAGTGAAACGTTTTTTTGAGAAATACATAAATATAGTTGACTTTTACATTATTTGACATGTTTCTACACAGAGGAGCAAGAGGAACATCATAGGATACTTTGAAAAAAAAGACTCTGACAATTATCGCACATATGAAAAAGTGGCTAACATCCTGCGAGATGACTGCACATTCCTGGCTGCCTTTGGGTAAGATGCTGTTTCATTTGTGAGGTTTGCATATCTCAATTATCTATATTGTGTGTAAGGTTGTGATCAGGGGCCCCAGTGTAGACCTGTTTTAGTCCGGATTTAGACCCAGTTCAATCCTGGTCCAGACATGTTTAATCCTGATTAAGACCTGCTTCAGTTCTTTTTATACAACTTGTATAGTCCTGGTTCAGACCTGATTTAGTCCTGGTCTATACTTTTTTGCCTAATTAATGGTGCATTCATGTGGACATCGGGGACTTGGGGGGAAAACGTTTTTTTGACGTTGAAGTCGGAAATCTTGGGAATGCCGGAACTGCCCGAGGTTTCCCGTTGATGTCATTAGCGTCATTAGCTTGTAGTAGCAACATATTACATTTATCTAAGAACACCAACCGTTATGTGTACCAACGGGTTTGTTGAGTCAGTTAAAAGTTCATCAAGCGCCTGTTAAAATCATATCTGAGATGAAGCGCATGAAATCACAGCGGCTTTCAGATTCCGAGTTCCTGAGAACCACTTCACTGGAATGAGACATTGTTATCCTTTTTAGACCTGAATTTGTGCCTGATCCTACGCTCCCTGGACTAAACACTTGACTCTGTTCATTCCTCTAGTGCTGTTGCTGAGCATGAGCGCTTTAGTGGGGACAACGTCATCTACAAACCTGCTGGAGAGGCCATCCCTGACATGGTCTACCTAGGCGCCCTCACAAACTTTGACTTGGCTTACGCTTGGACCCAAGACAAGTGTGTGCCCCTGGTGCGGGAAATCACCTTTGAAAATGGAGAGGTGTGTGCCCTACTTTGTACTATAACATGGAAGATCGCCAGCAAAATCATAATTTATTGCTGTTTGTAGTAAGATGATGAAATATAGATGCACGTGTGTATATATAGTCTGCTAAGAGAAAACCACCATCTGTCTCAAACACTTTCTTTTTATGTTGACCAGGAACTGACAGAAGAAGGCCTCCCTTTCCTCATCCTGTTCCATGTTAAAGAAGACACAGAAAGCTTAGAAATGTTTCAGCATGAAGTAGCACGTCAGCTTATTAGTGAGAAAGGTGAGAGGGTTGCACTGAAGCTAAATGAGGTGGTTTTTATACAAAAGCTTAACGCGTTGTCGTCCACAGGGTCTATAAACTTCCTGCACGCGGACTGTGAAAAGTTCCGCCATCCTTTGCTCCACATTCAGAAAACTCCCGCTGACTGTCCTGTCATCGCCATCGACTCCTTCAGGCATATGTACGTCTTTCCCGACTTCAAAGACCTCAAGTAAGTACCTGACAGAAATCATACATGACAATTTTGATCATCATTTTTCTTTATTTTCCTTTTAACCATTATGAATATTTTTGATTAGCAATCTTTTTAAATGAGGAAATATTTATTACGCTCACTGGGCTCCACTTTGGACCAAACGGAAAGGAAATGTCACACCTCCTAAACTCTGTCCTTTATGAATGGGCCAGGACACTGGAGCTAATGTGACATGATTTGGCACGTGCAATAAGTGCTAAACTAATCCAGTCTAATCTAATTTAATCTTATTTATTCTGCCCCCCACCACCACCACGCCTCCCCCTGCTCCCCAATCAGACAGACAGAAGCCCTCAGGACTGACCAGCCCTCCACTACCTAATTGCATCACATCACCCCTGCATGTGGCACACAGCTTGTAATTGAATTAGTGCAGTTGTATGCTTTATATATGTATGCGTCTTTGTGTGCGACTGCTCTGACACACAGGATTAGCTGGGACCTGGGACTGGCTCCTGTTTGGTGATATTACAACAGAGTCTGAGCTGTCATTAATGAGCAACCCTCACAAAGCTGTTCTGTTATAAATGAATGCTGCTGGTGGCATGTCCAGAGGGAACAGGCTGCCGCAGATTAGACTAGTTTGTCACAGTAGTCGCCTCTGATCAGGTTCAGTGTTAAGGAGGTTTGCATTTTAAAACTAATGTGTTGGAATCTGTCTTTTAATCTCAGGGTTCCCGCCAAGCTGAGACAATTTGTGGTGGACCTTCACTCCGGAAAGTTGCACCGAGAATTTCACCACGGCCCGGACCCAACGGAGAGCACACCGGGACAGGTTAGACACAAATCACAAACGACTATTAAATATCAAAGTTAAGGGTGGACTATATGGTAAAAATACAATATCACAATTTTATTAAACCAAGATCACCATTTTGATTTTATCACATTTTTAGTTTTTAGGGTTTTTTTTGTCTTAAACACAAGCCTTGATAAAAAAACCTTTTAACTACGCATTCAATGTACAGTCAATGCAATGTTCATCATAATACTTTAATAATACAAGTATTCATCATTGTTAAGATATTTATATAGTAAAGAGCAGATCATAAATGAATGCACTGTTGCCCGATTCAACCATCTTCCCAGATCACAATAAGGTCTTTTATTGCCAAATCACACACCCCTATTAAAAGTAGTATGCTCTGCTCTTCACCATAAGTTTTACTGGAACTATGTGTTCAATAAAAAAGGGAAACTAAATAGGATTATGTATTATGTATTATGATGACCATTGAATATGTAGTTAAAATGTTTTGTGAAGCAGTGGTCTTCAGTGTAAAACAAAAATACAAGATTAACTAAATTGTGACCTTAATTAAATCATGATATGACATTTTTATTTCATAAGTCATTATTGTAACATATTTCTGTCTTTCAGGTGGAGCTGATTGGAGAAGTGGCCAGCAATCCCCCAGAGAGCTCATTTCAAAAGTTGGCACCAAGTGAGACCCGCTACACTATCCTCAGACGGGACAGGGACGAGCTGTGACCCTGTGGTGATCCTGAGACTTAGTGCCACGCCTGGGGTCACGGCTGGGACGGCAACACCCTACAATCCTTAGTGAAGATGGAACGAATGCTAGAGCGAAACATGACGAGGAAATGAGAGAAAATCTACATACAAGAAAACAGACCGAGAGCGATGCAGTCCATGACACAAACACATCGGAGTAACCTCTATTTTCATAACATTTTGATGATGTACTATTTTTATTTTGGATCAAAAGGAAGGGGACATGAAGAAAGAAGTGTGGGACAGGCTTAGAGGCCTTAGAAAAGGAGACGTGTTTTTATTTTGTTGAGCTTGTAAATACGTTTGTGCAACACGGGGTGTCATTTTTGGTCTAAATTAAATTGCGTTTTATTTTATTTCAGATTTTTTTCATTACCTGGCTTTATGTAGTTTGAAACATGTCACTCCAGTTTTACAGTTCCTGTCTGTGAGTAGTCCGGTTCATCCTGTCTATAGAAGACGCTTGTTTAATCTCACCGGCCTCTTGGCGGCATCTTAATATGACCAACTCCCATTTTTATTCATAGCACAAGCAATGACAAACACCAATCGAAGTACCTTTATCATCTTGTGTCTGCACAGTTCTGAAGTAGATATTTTAAAATGAAGAGATGGAGCTCTTCCATTCTGTCTGGTACTAGTTATTAGTGTGCCTGTAAAAAGTAATCCTTGCAGAGTCAATCTTTTGATACATTTCTCTCAAGTAAACAATTGCCAAAATGTACATACTGTATTTGGCGTAAAACCGGCATTTAGTTAGAACCTATAAGGTAGCGCTAGTGGCCTGGGAAGTGTCTTTAGCAGACCAGTTCAGTGAATGAAGTAGAGAATATTTGAAAAATCCTAAATAAATGGAATTTAAGTTGTAGTACATTTTCTGTACTCTGTTGTAAACCTGATTACGTTTGCTCTAGCTCTGTTCACTCGTTATATGAGTGGGAATCTATGGTTTCAAAATATTTATTTTGTACCTTGTCATTTTGTAAATATACCCTTCAGAAACATGTTCACTGACTTCACAGGCGAGCTAGCATTGGACACAGAACAAGCTGAATACTTTCTACAGGCACATGGTCGTATGCCATTGAGCTGGGTTCATGGGAATAAGATTAACATGTTTTTAAAAGGTGTACTTCAACACATTTATGAAATGGCTGTTTTGCTGTTAATTGTATCATTCTGGGAAAAAAAAAAAATAATCCAAACGACAAAAGTGGAAATGTGCTATTCTACACACGCTTTGTATCTTTATACCCTGATGGTACATGAGTTCTGACTGTAATTGAAATTTAGGGACATTGGAGTTGTTCTGTGTACATTGCCCAGATGCCTGCATAGTGACTTATCAGCACACATGAGCAAACAGCCCAATGGTGGGGAGTGAGTGATGCTATTTCGAAATCATTCATCTCATAAGGAAAGGTGAGGAAAAAATAAAAAAACAAATTAAACATTTTACAATATCTTTGTCTTGAAGGATCATTTCCATACAGTTGACATACATATGAGATGGGCACATTGTATTAATCAGAAACCAGCGCTTTCGTTATGAACATTTTATAAGTGTAGCCCTATCACAGTGGCATTTATACTACATACAAAACGTGTTGATCAGTCCATTTATCTTTGAATACATCATTTCTGTTCACAGGACTTGATGTGTATTAAGAAGTCAAACTGAGTTGTAGTGTTGTGGAACAAACAGCCTCTAATGTCAGTAAAGAAACATCTGAGAATCTTATTAATTAACTGTATCTAGAGACCAACAGATCATTTGCTCAATCTATGGAAATCCGACTAAACCGCATCCTAAACAATACAATTTGTTTACTTTGACAGCACGGACAACTCAATTTAAATAAGGCTTTTTATAAGTAATGCATTTACAATGGTACATTTAAAAGGCTATTCTTGGCATCTTCTCTGAGGCTGTTTGGGTTTAGAAAGTCATTGGCCAGTCACCATATCGGGCTCATTTGTCCTTTGGTAGCTCTTGCTCAGTCTGAGGTTGTGGTGGGGGAGCTGTCAGCTGTTTCATCTGCAGATTCACTTGCGCTTTGCGATGTTTTTGGACTATGTTCCCACCAGCAAACCCTAGAGCTCCTCCTCCAATGGCGGCCGCGACCCCCGCAGCTTTGAACCCGGCGAGAAGGCCAAGAGGACCTGCGATTACTCCCCCAATAAGCGCTCCTGCAACCGGGAGCACTGCTAACTTATATCCCACCGCCTGGAGAGACACAAAAAGAGATATGCCAGAGTTTAATTTGCACTTTGTGATACAGTATGGATGTGTCTATCCTTTCATGATCACACATCAGCAAAAAAGGAAAAAAATATATACAAATAGGCCTGCATGTGTCAATGTAAACCAGCGCTTCTATAGTGTCATCAAAGGCTTTCATTATCTTAATTTCGGAGGAATCGGAGATGTGGCCCGCGTGTCATTACACCTGTTATCATCAAAGTGAAAGGTGTGCTTTGCAGATGCCAATTAAAAACTGATGCTCTGGCCATCCCCAGACACACACACACAAACTTGATTAACGCTTACTATTAATTTAATGCAGTTCAAAAGCTCCCATCTCTTGTCCCCACCCCTGTGGCAGTCGGAAGTAATTTTAATTTCATCTGAGCAGAGTTGAAAGGATTGTGGCGCAGGCGGTAAAAGTGAGGGGTGGGGGTGTTGTTGTCGTTATGTGTCTATAATTCAGTTTGACCTGATGACAGATTACAAGCTTTCACATGTTAAAACATCTGACACACCTCACATCTGTGTTATCAGTCCACACCCCCTACTAGCCCCAAATGGGACTTAAACTTTTAAATAATGTTAGTGATGGTGAATAATTGTTTAATGAGTTTATTTTTGTCTTTAAAGGTGTAGTCCTGTATGTTTCCTAAAATAAGAAATCAAAACTAAATCTGACCCTGTTCTATGATGTCTATTGGTCAAAGTCATATCCCACAAAGTCTGATTTGATGTTGCTGTAAAGGCCAGGGGAGGGACTAAGGTAAAATAATGATTACTGTTACCTACTTTATATCATAGAACAGGGTCAGATACATTTTTTTTTTACATTTTCTAACAATTTTACATTAGAAAACTTACAGACTACACCTTTAATACTTATATTATTGTGTGTGTGTGATACTGAAGTTGACATGACTAACTTTTCTGTTCTATATTTATAGGCCCTATGATAAATTGTGCCAATACTAATAAGACATAAAGCTTATTGAGATGCTGATTCATTCTGGTTTTTACAGATAAAAGTTCATCAGTTCGAGTGTGTAATACGTGTGAAGGGCACTGAGTCGTCTTAGCACTTACTTAGGTGCTTGTACATGTTCACAACAGAGAAGTGTGTTTTGAATAGGATCTCCTGAAAAACTATTAAACAGTCATTCAAAGCTCCCCACACACAGGGACCCTTGTCTTGTTGTAACCCCGCCTCGCCTCGCCTCTCTATCACTTTATCACTCTTCCCACCCCTCCACTGCTCTCAAGCGCTCTCCTCTTTCTATTTCCTTAATTGCAGCTTTCCTCCGTATCCGTACAGATCAATAGGGACAAACGCTGTGGAATGGCTGGGAGGCAAAGTGCCATCGATCTGCCTATCTCCCAAACGCTTTACACAGAGACACACACACATCAGATTGTCAGGATGCACACACACACCCACACACATCAGATTGTCAGGATGCACACACACACCTTCCCGAGGCTGCGGGTCCCCTCCTCCACGTTGGCAGCGGCCGTGTTGACGTTGTCCTCGATGCTGTCAATCTTCTCCTGCTGGGACTGATGCACAGGGGTTAGACATACTCAAACACATTAGAGCCAGCACATTCACACCAAAGTCAGGCAGATGTGTGAACAGCGGCCTGGGCCAATTTGTGTCACATAGGGCTGGGTACCGAATAACAAACAATAACAATACCGAGTAAAAATTAATTTCTTTCAATACCATGTTTCCAAAGTATAGTATTATCATCAATAATATACACTGGTTAAAAAGTCACGCCTTTAGCTTTGATTATGGCACAGATTTGCTGTGGCATTGTCTCGATAAGCTTCTATGTCACAAGAACTATTTCTGTCCAATTTTTTACCAAGATCTTGTATTAATGATGGAGTCGGACCACTGTGCAAAGCCTTCTCCAGCACATCCCAAAAATGGTCAATGGTGTTAAGGTCTAGACTCTGTGGTGGCCAATCCAATTGTGAAATTATGTCTCATGCTCCCTGAACCACTCTTTCACAATTTGGCCTGATGAATCCTGGCATTGTTATCTTGGAATATGCCTCTGCCATCAGGGAAGAAAATCTATTGATGGAATACCCTGGTCATTCAGTATATCGAGGTCAGCTGACCTCATTCTGTGGGCACATAATGTTGCTGAACCTAGATCTGACTACTGACCAACTACAGGAGACTCTTACCTATTTGCTTAGTTAAATCCAGATGTGTATTTAATGTCTCTTTGCATACGAGTCTAATAAATAGCACAAATAATATTATTTCTAATAGTATTCTATTTTAGGGTTACATAAGATTGTTGAAAAAGTACTGTTCAGGCCCCGGTATCGAAAACTAGGTATTGTTTAGGTAAAAAATTGAAAGGTACCCAGCCCTAATGCCTCAAGTGAGAGTGAAGTGATGGTGGTGTAAATCAGTGTGTAAATGTATAGTGAACCGATTACATAGGGCTACATTGTGTGTGTGTGTGCGTGTGTGTGTGCGTGCAGATGGAAGTGTGTGGGGCATTGTGTACATCTCATGAAATATTCAGAATGGCAGCTGTCTCTCTCTGTGTGAGGCCTGTGTGGACACTGTGGCCACATAACAATCAAAGCACTTTCCTTCTTTCTTCAATCCTTCATCTTAGATACATTTCTGGGCAATGTCTGCATATTCGCTTTTTCCGTATGGTTACAGTTAAAAGCCAGATTTAATTTAGTCTTTTTGCAATGCATATCAAGTTCTTTTTTTTATCAAATGGTAAATGCTAAAAAAAAGTTTGGCCATTTTTCGGCTTTATTTGACAGGACAGCAGACAGGAAACCAGGGAGAAGAGTGGGGAGTGACATTCGGCAAACTGTTGTGAGTCGGATTCTGACTCACGACACCGGGGCGACCACCGTAAGCTCTAACTATGGGCCGCATGCCCTACTGACTGTGCTAAACCATGGCCCCACATATATTTAGTTACTTTCTTTATAGCAAATGACTGCTAGTAATTACTACTAATAACTCAAGTGGTCAGTTTTAATAGTTTGGTTCAAATAAGACAAAACATCCACTCTTATAAATACATAAAATATATTAGGGGCATTGCCACATCTTGAAAAATGTAAATAATCTCAACAGTAATCTTATTCATCTTTCATCTTGAAAAAGTAAATAATTCTTTATAGAAACATGAAGGTATAGTCTGAATAATAATCTAAGGGGAAAAAACTAGCAACATGACATGCGTAGTCACAGTCACAATCACAATCAGACACTCCTTCAGTTTTTCCATTAAGCAACAGGGTACCACTCCCCTAACGGCATCTTTCAAGAGACAATGCTCTTTCTCCACCCCCTAACCCTTTCCAACGCCAACCTACCCCTGTATGTTTTTGCCCTAACATCATCTCGACTCTCTCCTTCTTCGTTAATCTTTCTTTTACCCGGCTCCTCTGCCTCCCTGAGGATAAGGAGATAATCTGAGCCGTCTGTTCTCCACCTGCTTGGATGTATCCCTTGTTCCTCTGTTCTTCCCTGTGGACGACCACTGTGCACTCTCAAATTCTCTCTCCTCCCCTTCGCTCCTCTTCATTCTCTCCTTGTGCCTAAGTGAGCCGCCTCTGGGGCCTCATAGTAGACTTCGGCTGATCGGTCTTCTCAGAGGACTTTACCAGGCAACACAAACACACATCGTCAAACACACTCCACTTCCTAGAAACAGTGAGGACCCGCCTGCATGCCTTGTTTTGTTCACATGTACAGAGACAAATATATGGAAGACTGAAATGCGAATGCAAGCAGCCAGTGAGTACACAGCAAGATTTACAGTATATACTTACATGTACAATCACTGAGAACTCCGTCACCAAACCACTCAGCTCTTTCAGGTCCTGTAACAAAGACTGTGTTAGGGACGGCCATTATTACCTTCAGCCAAAAGGAAAAATACATTTTAATCAAATTTTCATTATGTTTAAACCAGTTGCTTTTAAAGTTGACCCACCAAAAATACAATAGTGAGGTTAAATCTGAACTTGGACTAAACCACCAGTGGTTAATTCTACAGTTTAAGAACCACTGAGTTAAACAAACAGACAATTGCTAAGGTGCTTATTTCTTCAAATCTTTGGAGTTTGACGACATATTTAAGAATTAGTTTGATTGTGTGCACCTCTTCCAGATCTTCCCAGGACTCAGCTGCGATTTGGTCCGCAGGTATCACTGGAAGCTGAAGTTGCTTTTCAGAAAACGTCTCTTCGTCTACATCATCATCATGACGGCTGTACACACATGTCGGAGCGGCAGGTGTGTGTGCGGGCGGAGGTGAAGGGTCAGAGTGCAGGCGCAGGAAGTCCTGTACAGCGACAGAGGCCCTCTCTCTCACCGGCTGCACCAGCTTCTCCAGAGCAGCAACATCTTCCACTCGCACATGAGAGCACAGCTTCTCCATCTCCCGGATGTTTGCTCTCAACTGCTGCATGGTGAAAGAGGAAAACGCTAAACCTGAGTTCTACACTGTACTAAAAATGTATGTATGAACTAAGACCGAGAACAGACCAAACCGTGTCTCCGAGTAAATCATGTCTTCTGAATGTCAACCCCTAAAAGGCTTCTCACCCTGGTTGATCTTAACATTGTAGATGTGATACATTCCCAATGTGCTTTTTATGCTGGACACTGCCCCTGAGTCTAAAATGTATGAGTTATTTTAAATTTATAATAGGTAGCTGGCACTACTACTACAAGCTGGGCACCATCTGTGTTGATTTGCCAGGTCATTTTTTTGTTCTGTCAGATTGCTGATAAGAGACACACACGGAGAGTCAGAAAAAGGTGGGAACTCTTATTGTGGGAAACTGTGGCCTGAGGGTTACAGGAGGATTACACTCAGCCATCAGCCCCCCAGGCCACAGCACACTCTGGGCTCCTGGGGTCAGCATACTGCCAATAACTCCTGCTAATTACACAACATGAATAAACATCCATATGTAGGCTGCTTCTAAGATAAACTTGCATAAAACTGAAAAATATACTGATTAACAGTCAGTCAATTGGTTCAAGCCTCAAAATAACCCTAGCCAAATGCACTGGATCAGAAATAAATCAAAACAGTACATATTCCTGTCTGTCAAAAGATGGTTCTGGCTTTGTTTTGATTTAGGACTACCCTCATGACGCCATATGGCTGGATGTATAGGTTGATCAGCTGGATCTGTGGATTGGTGAATGAGGCTGATACTGGAGCCAATATCCTTTATACTAAATATGAGCAGATAAATAACGTGGCAAAAAAACATTATATTACATTGTAACAGCTGGACATTTTCAGGGTCATCTGGTCATCATTATATTATTATTATTATTATTATTATTATTACCTTTTTTTCGGTTAATTATTTCTGATAGTAAAAATTCACAAAAAATAATGTCTATGCCTTTAGTTTTTGTATTAGTATCGGTGGATATTAGGTGTTGGTCGATCCTCAATGCCCAGATATCAGGATCAGTATCAGGAATGAAAAAGACATCTCTGCATCTCTAAAAGAAAATAATGTTTCAATAAATATAAGAATAAATAATGATATATATTGTGCGGGTTAAAAAGTGGCCATGGACAGATATCTTCAGAGGGTCAGAAGAACTACTCCCATCTCTGGATTAACACTATGAAGACACGAGAAAGCACTCTGCCCTCATCCCAGGGGTTTGTAGCGTAATGGTGAGAGGATAGATGCATGCCTGTTTGGAGTTATTTCACCTTCAGAGAGATAGAGGCTTCCAGGCAACAACATCTCCCAAAGGGCCCTCACACACACACCATGTGAATAAGTACTCATACAAGCTGTGTTTGGAGTTTGATAGAAGGTCTGATTTTTAAAAGTAAAAAAGTAACTGCCTGTCTGCAAGTTCTGCAGTTGATAATGTGTAGGGCCACAGTAAATAATGGCTCTGACACCATTACATTGTGAAAAAGGTTGGTTTGAAGTTTGATTTTTCTGGATTATGTCATTCACTGAACATATACAGTGCAGGTGGAGCTTAGCAATAACAAAAGAATAAGCTTGGAAACTGGTAATATGTGTGTATATCATGGTACCTGAACTGTTCGAATTGCATTGATGTGCTCGTCGTGAAGTTTGTCCCATTGCTGACTCTGCTGATACTGCGGGAAATTTAACAACAGTTATATAAAACTTAACGTGTGGGGTAAACACAGTGTAAATGTGTAGAGTAAAACCAGCTAGCATTGAACCTTTAAGATGTTATTGTGGTGTTTCTGCAGTCGTTCAAGGTCCGTGGGGATTGCCACCTTGATGAATTTATGGACTGGTAACTCCAAGCGCCTCAATGTTAGCTTGTTTTCTTCTGCCATCTGTTCAACACTGTATGCCAGGAAGTGCACCACACAAAATATAACAATTTAAGTACAAACTGTGTGAAAATCAGTATAAAAAATGAGTCCATAAATCTGAATATCGTTAAGGCAGAAAAACATTTTAAGCACACTTTCGTCTGTTTCCATTAACAGTAACAAAATGAGGAGATATCTTCTATTTGAAAGATAATTTAAATACAGGACACATTCGTTGCCACTTACCGATAAATGTACCAACTAGCTCTTCGCTATAGAATAACATACGTTTTTCCACTTTCCAAACCATACAAATGATATTAAATGACTACCAAACGGACTGCCACCTTTATATTTTGTATTCAGACTCTTCGGTGTTTGTAAACAACTTTCTTTCCTTGTGCGTCCTTGAATGTTTTCCGACTTCCTCTCTGGTCACAACAAACTGTGTTCCACTTTACTGTGTCCCACAGGAGCGCCTGTTGAAGCGTCATCAATGCAGCAAGCAAATAATTATAGGCTACTTAATTATTATTAGGGTTAATATAAAACATATTAATACACACAACCACAATTTATTTTTACACATAAATAATGTATATTTTATTTGGAGTATTATGATATATTTTTGTATATTTTACCAAATGTGGTAGTAGGCCTAGGTAGGTTCATTTTATATTTTTTATAGGCTTAATGCTAAGCGTTTTCATTCAAATTAATGATGATAATCTTTCATTACTGTTTTTGGGGCGTACAAATTCCACTAAATATTTGAGTTTCTTGTACACTGTTTTTGTTATGTTATGTTATGTGTGTGTGTGTGTGTGTGTGTATGTGGTGTGTGTGCGTGTGTGTGTGTAAGATATTGTTGAAGATGTGTGAGATAATAATTTGTTTTGGGGCAGATATAAAAGCCCAAAAGGATTGGGCTTCCCCCTCTACTGTGTTATGAGAATGAATGAGTGGGTCTACACGCGGTTTCCACTTCGTCTTTTCAGCACCTTTTACCTTTGACATTTAGGCCAACCCCCCACACAGTCTTACCTCAGCAGATGCTTCATCGAGGGGCCACAATGAAACACACAGTCCCCAGCTAAAGGGGACTTCCCTCTCAGTCCACTCTTAGGGGACTCCCAGAGTAGCAGACTGAGTGGGAAGAAGAAAGTTCACAATTAAAGTCTAAACAACAGAACATGGTGGTGTTTAGATACAGGCAGACAGACAGACTGTTGTGTGTTAGTGGAGAAGGCTCAGGTGCCATTCATTTTAGACTAATCCAGGAAGTTTGTCAGCAGGAGAGGAAGCCAGCAGGGAGCTGTGGCTTACTGATTTAAAGCAGGTGTCATCTGCACATCCTCACAGCTCTGTGAGTTAAACTGTAAAGTAACAATCTTCTAAAAAAACAAATACACATTGAAAAATTGACGGTAAACGGCATAATGTTTTTTAACAGTATACTTGTACCTGTTTTCTCTTCTGAAATGTGTGATCTGATTAGATTAGAATAAATTACAAACACAGCCAGATAAGCTGCATGTGTGCACCTGCATTTGCCTGTGTGGATGTCCTAATGGGATGGCTAATTAAGACTCTGGGGGTATCTGCTATCTGTCAGCACTGATCGATCGGCCAATAGACTGACAGCTCACTGTGTGTATGTTTTCAGTCATCAAGCTAAAGTCAGAGCATCCTCGTCATGATTTTATGTCACCTATAAATGTAACAGCTGCTTGTGTCAAGTCTTTTAGCTGATAGGACTTGGAGACTATGCTCTGACAACTAAATAATTAATTTGACAAAATAATAATGACAATGTATAATGTGTATGCATACATAAATAATAAATGTGTTAATGCAAAGTGTTTTTAGTTTTGACACAAAATGTATACATCTATAGCTCTACATTCTTTTCACTCACACAGCAGTATGGCTTTTCTTACTGTGGCCGCACAGTCTCCATCCGTCACCTGCTCGTCTGTTGTGTGTGTGTGATGCTCATACTGATGTGCTGTGCCAGTGAGTGATGGTAGTGACAGTATAGACAGCATGTGCTGTGAAATGTCACTGTAGCAATCAATAGTGTTTAACTAGGCTAGGGGCTGATCTAGACCTCATGCTGAACATGAAGCTCTACTGCTTCTGTCCCTATCGTTCTCCTAATCCTCCTCAACTATCTCTGAGTCCTGAGAGGCCCCTGGGACACAACAGGGCTCTTCCCCTGTCAACAGGCTTAGGTGACACATAAGACCTACTCAAACTAGTAATAGTATGTAATGCATTTTCAAATCAAAAGACAAGACACCATTACACAGAGTAATCAGAACTATTTATGATTTCAAAGTGCTGAACAGAAAATCCAGTGAACCAAAGAGAAAGAAAAAAATCAAACAAGAACTCAAACCAAAGAGGGACATTGAAAAACAGCAACTTTTTATATTTTTGTCTCTCTTCTTCAAAAAAACAATGCACAACTTGTACCACAATATTTGAAAAAGCTAGAAACACTTCAAAATATTAGTTTTGTGTGTGTATACAGTATATATATTTATATCTATGTCATTTGCTTTGTCCTATTTCCACCTGCTGCTGTGAGTGTGAGTGTAGAAGCCATATGATGGGCCTACGATTGGAGCTGCGGTCTGATACAAACACCAAATGATCTGATGTGACATTGCAGCTTATGATAGCTTCAAATACACCATGCATATGACCCTGCTTCTCTAAACGTACTCACAAATACAGTATGTCCGCCTCACTCAGACACAATACAAACAAGTAGAAAAAGAGAATGACTGTGGAATGTTTGACTCTATCTGTCGAGCACCCTCTTCTGATGTGTCCCGGGATAGAGCGGGATAGAGCGGGTGTGTGTCTGCACCATTAGCCCTTCAGGGTGTTAAGTGCTTCAAAAGCCAATTTTAATAACAAATGTATATTCCTCCACAATTCTACTCGACTATTTTTCTCCAAAACAACATATCAACATACTATAACAGGTTCAAGTCTGGCTGACTCAGTCGGTTGTTAGTGCACAGTATCTCCTATGCTCAAAGAGCAAGATGAGACTGTCTCTTTCTCTTCTACCTATGGACAAAAGTGGAGAAGACTTTTTATTAAAATAATTTAGAGTTTGAAATAAACCGTCTCTCTTTACGTCGTTAGAGAGCACTTAAGGAATTGCACTTGTATGAAAAGTCTAACCACATCTTTACATGTCTGTGTCTTGTGTTGTGACATTTCTTTCATTTGTGCATGCTTTTTGACCTTTGACATTTTGGTACATCTCAGCATAAAAGCACCGTCTAATTAACAGTGATATGTTAAAAACATCTTTCTTTTTCTAGTCCCCAGGATGAACGGGCAGGGCCAAACAGTACTCATAAACCAATGAGTTCAGTCTTTTGTCAAATAAGCTGCCACCCAATAGCGGAGTGGACATTAAGTTATTGTCCTTTTGTCCATCTCAGGGTCACTTTTGTTCCTCAAAAGAACAAAGAGTCACATACAATGTGTAAAATGGAGTTGGTTGATACATGTCCTGTTATGAACAAGTGGTGGCTTTTTGTCCAACATAGTGGTAGTCTGCTCTGATTCATTCAGAGGAAGTGTCTTCTGGGATGCATGTGTGCTTCTTGCGAGGAGGGTTAAAAAGCCCAAAAAGGATATGGCATTAAGTCACAATTGTCATTATCCCAGGCTGTCAGTAAGGCAGGGTGTCCAGAAACCTGTCAATCAAAGGTGGGGGCGGTACCAGGTCCTCCAGCTTCAGGTAGAAGATCCTCTGCAGGCCCTGGGTCCTCTGTGACCTCAGCTCTGCTCTGACACTGAGCACACGGCTCAGAGGAGTACTGGACTTAGACGACGACGGGCCACATCCCAGGTGATCACTGAGGCAACACACTACTTTATTGTGCAGCTCTTCCACTCGCTTAGAGTCTTTCAGACCTGGAACCTGCTCTGTACACAAAAAGAAAAAATAAATGTTAAAAAATATATTTAGTCAAAAGAACATTAGCTGCACTTTATATTGGATTTTCCCTGATTACCCTGTAAGGCTTATGTTTCTTACAGACCTTAACCTGTCTCACTCTCTACAGATCAATGATAAGTGAAACCCAATTAGGCCCTGCACAATGCACACCGTGTGCCATATAGGTTGAACAAATACTTCCTGCTTTTCAACACAATGACAGATACAAAAAGTGCTTAACAATTAGCTCAATATTCTGTTGTGTTAGACAAATTAAACAACTAACTTAGGCCCAATCCCATTTCTCATTTTTACCCTTACCCCTTGGCCCTCAGAAAAGATGGGTATGGGCTGGGTCACCCATTCCAAAAATATACTTACTCATATTGTTTTAATGTAAATTGACACATGTGAACCATTCTTCAGGTAAATACTGTATGTGTGTAAACAATGTCCCTTCCCCTTGTTTTAACAGAGAACTGAGACAGCCCTACATCTCTTTTTTTTTTCTTTCTTTTTTTTGCAGATGTATAGTATTTACAAGTGTGACAAACATAGGAAATATAGAACATAAAACCATACAATACAAAATACAAACAGGGGAGTGAATGTTGTGAAACTGTGTTTGCAGGTGTGTGCGTGAGACTCAATAATGATTAAGAATTGTGTTTATAATATTAGTGTTGCCGTATTAAGGGCCCTACATATCTTGTGAAGAAGCAAATGTGACTGGGCCACAGTGTCTAATGTGACACTGTCAGTGTCATTCAGTGCATAGGTTGTCCAGTCCCACATACTCATGAGCAAGTGAATACACGTGCAGTTGGTACTGCATAGAGTTGTCTCTGAGACCGCTCTCTCTTTGAGGTATCCATTATGAAGTTTATTTATTGTTTGTTTATGTGACTCTTTTGTTTGTTCTGTGGTTTCTACTGCAGAGTCGCTCCAGCCTTTCTTTCATGGAGGCTTTCAGGCTTCTCACACACTCTCTGTGCGTTTATTCCATCCTTTCTTTCTCTGTATGAGCTGGGAGCTCCCGGGGTGGGATCGATCTGCCTTTCTGCACAGGCCACTCTGAAGTGGTCGATGTGCTGGTGGCTCTGGCGGCTCTGTGGTGGCAGTGCGCTGTGAGTTTTGCCGAGGTGGCAGAGCGCCGTCGCTGCTCCCGAGCCAAGCTCCGCAGTGGGCTGGTCGATCAGGCACAGAGTTAAGTGCTCCCCCAGAGAGTGTAACGGGGCAGGAGGGCTCAGGCCGAGGAAGAGGAGGCACATTGAGGTAAAGGAGCTTTAGGGGGAGGGGTGGTTAACAGCTGTTTGCTGTCACCTTGGGTTACATTTGTAATTGACTATTTCTAATGCATTTATAATGCTCTCCACAGATAACTAACTTTTGTCTTTTGTGTTGTATCTATGTTCTTCCAAAGTGCTTCCCACTCGTTTTCACACATGCACACTGATTAGAGGGCCAGGTGTGAGGCAGGTGCAGCAGGTGCGTCAGGGTGTCGGGTTCATCCTCAGATGTGTATGGACACTTTTACATGTGTGTGTCTGTGTGAAGTGTGACGTAAGTGGTTTTGTCCACCTGATCACTGTCACATTCAATCACTAATGTGCACCAAGGATGTTTGTGTGATGTATAGTTAGGATCTGTAGAAGCTGATCACACTGTATATCGTTGGGCTAGACAACAATGATATAATGCTGCTTTTAACATAACATAACATAAACCAGAGCTATGCTCATAGTGTATGTTTTAAACACAACAAATATATTACCTGTGAGCAGCACAAGGGCGGCCAAACAGGCAAAGGCAGAAGTATCCAGGTTTAAGCTCTGAAGATGAGTGGAGAAGTCCCGGATGGAGTCTAACCACTCTCCAAAACCACGAAGGCACTGGAATCTGTGCAGCACCAAGCCATTACAGAAGACTAGTTTATCTTCTGACAGCATCGACCTAAAGAACAGAAAGAAAAGCACATGAAGGTCCTGCACAGTGGGACATCTTTGCCTATAAAATGCTCCACTATCCCTGATGTATTGTAAATATAGCTTTAGATACCAGGCCGGGAAACAATTAAAATAACAATGGGAAAAGTGCACACAAATGGGACACACATCAAACAGAGGCATGCAGCTGATTAAGGTTGTGTTTTCCAAATTATAGCATTTTAAAACATTCCTGTGTTTTCTTTTGCCAGGGTGGGGTGAAGGGTTAGGGCATAGGCTTGTTGTATGTGTGTGTTTTACAGATAGGTAAATAGCTGGAGCCTTAATATGCCCATGCTGTGGTGTGCAGTGGAAACACAAAGCTTTAACGAGGAAATGAAAAGGCTTCTCAGATGTATTTAAACATCAGTTACTCACGACACACAAGTATCCCACTACTTAACCATAAAGCAGGACTGTTCTTTATTAGTGTCTCACTGAGAGTCTGGGTTTTCATATTAAAATCCTTTAGACGACAGAATGCATGCAGTAAAGCTCAGTGTGACAATTGATAACACATAGAAAACAGAAGTGGATGGTCTAAGATAAGAGCTTTTAAAAACAAATGCACATAAATACAAAATAAATAAAAACGTAAAGAGGAAGTCTTAAATTACAGCTTGTGCAAACATTAGTTTAACAGCTACGAGGAACAATCTAAATACCCCTTGTGTCTAATTATCCAGGGGTACACCGCACTGCAGACACAATCACATCCATTCATCATTACACCTGGGCTTCACATGCAAACAAACAAGAACGTTTCCATCTTTGGACTATTTAAGGAGATGGTAGTAATGATGTGTGCAGCACTCTGCAGCGCATGGGAAAGTTAGTGACACATACAAAAGTAATATAGTATATATATGTGTGTAAGGCAAGGTTTTAAATCAATCAGAGTAAATGAAAATTTTAATCATAAAAGAACAATGACAAAAATAAAATGATATATATTATAATATAATAATAATGATGAGATAGTATTTTAAATGTAATAGTAGCACATTAGCAGCCCTCTTCAGACAGGCTGGCAGACACATACTCTGTGTAATACACAGCTGGATGTCTGCCACACATTCCTCTCACCCCTGACGACACTGTCACCACGGTAATCAACCAATAACCACAGAAACCGTTTGGTAACTGGTGCTTACAGCGATGCCGGCCCAGAAGAACGGAGCAAATTTACTCTAGACACACAGCGCACATACAGCCTCACACATGTGTGTGCACTTGGGTCTGCCAGGCACAGTTCAACACTGGGTCAATGAAGGGCCACAGCAACAATGAGTGGGGAGTGTGGACCGCATCCTGCAGCTCTCACGGAACAGGCCTACAGTAAAACAGTGCAGTGTTTGTGTGTTTTCCTCTGTTCCGTGGGAGTTTGGGCAGAGTGCGTGTTTGATAAAAGTCTGTATGAGTCTGCAGTTTACTCATAGTCCCAGTCCTGCTGGGACTGTGATGCCACCACCCATCCTCTACCCACCCTGCACCTGGACTACTCTGGGAGGAGGACACAAAGTTGGTATTTAGCATCATTGGTGTGTGTTTAGTGTGAGTAAGTGTGTTTCACTGTGTTGGTTTTCTGCCCTAGACAACAAAAGCAAGACAAAAGGACGAGCTAGTATCTCAACTCCCTTTTTACCAATAAATCTATGCAGCCACATGCCTTACAACAGCAGACTGGTAACCCATAGCAATCTCAAGGCAGATTGGTTTGAGCAGTGAAAACAGTGGACGTTCACATCATGGGACCAAATAAAGTAGATTTATTTTATTCCAGTCAGCTGAATTAAACATGTAATTCTTCAGCTCTTTTCAGATGCTCAGCTGACTCGCTTTCTGATGGAATTGATCCTGTCAATTCACAGTTCACAATGTTAGCCCAGTTTTAGCCCAGCAAACGCACACAGAGCTCTCTGTGCGTCAGATATCAGACGAGCTGAGCGGAACTCTGTGGGTGTAGCTGCTGTCATAGCTACAGACTCCATTCATAATTCGCTTCATATGTCCATTACTCAGCTCCCCTCCTACTCTGGGTACACCAACACAACATCTCTTGGACAACACAGTTTACACTGTAATGGTAAAGTGTTGTTTACAAAATAAAAAACAGCTACAGCTTAAATATATATTGCATGAATTAAGCCATAGAAGCTCACCTGTGAGCCAGTCTCAGCACAAACAGCTCAAGGAAGGCAGAGTCTATGAGCAGGCTCTGATCTTCTCGCTGAAGTTCAGAGAAGCCCGGGACACGGTCTGCCCAGCACCGCGTGGTCTCCATCGAGATGGTGAGCAGCCTGTAAAAACGCTGGATGTGTTCTGCATCTGATGAAGAGGAGGGTGGGTCGGCCGCACTGAACTGTGGGACACACAAAACAAATGGTGAGACTCTCCGATAAGAGCAATGTTCTGGATGGATGATAGTGTGTTACCTGGCTGTAGTCCAGGTCTCGGGGCGTGCAGTGAGAGTAGGCCCGGAGCAGAGCAGACAGCAGACTGAGAGGAGGTGAAGGAGGAGACGCCTCTGTCTGTAGAGGACTCTTTGGTTTGGACGGCAGCCGGCCTCTGCGCCCCTTTAGACTATCAGTACGCACCACTGTCAAATAGAGATGCACTGTATCAACAGGTGGAGTTTCAACTGCCCACAATTAGTATATTATATATCCTACTATTTAAAATCCTTCACAATCACAGCAGACAAGGCTTATTACACTTATACTGCCAGCAGATGGCAGTGAAGATACAATACAAGTGTGGAGCCTTCTCGCGCTGTCTGTATTTGAGAAGTGTAGGTGAAGATGCTGTCTGTATTTGATAAAGTGTAGGTGAACAGAGCGTGAGCAGGTGCCATAGTGATGTTGATTATCTTTACTGAAGTTTCAAAGCATTAAAGCGTGACCATGTCACGAGCACAAAGCCTCGTGAGTGTCTGTGATTCAACAGGTGATGCTTTACCTGCACAGCTTCTTTTTAGGTTTTTATTGTAAAGTTATGCATGTCTTACCTTCCTTGACCATGCCCACGCTTAGACATTTCTGGAAGCGGCAGTACTGACAGCGGTTGCGTCTTCTCTTGTCCACAGGACAGTTTTTACTGGCCAGACACACATACTTGGCATTTTTCTGCACGGTGCGCTGCAGAAAGGAAACATACCGATAATCAGCCCCAAACACAATCAACCACCTAATATTTGATTTGTCTAATTTAATTTCTGTGTTTGCCTCTTCCTCATCAAAGAATGAATGCAGAGGCTCGCAGGTCAGATTTTAATTACGCGCTGAAAGGCGGCGGTGATATCAGTGTAATTAGATAAAATTAATTTTCAACAAGCCTTCCCTGCAGCAGGGACAATTTTATTAGCGCCGTCACTGACAATGGGGCCTGCGCGTGGCGTGCAGAGGCGGATCCGCGGGAGCTGCGTGATCAGATTGTTTGTGAAGCTCGCGGGTCAGCTCGTGGCGCCTATGGGGCCTCGTGCATCACGCTTCTCAATGGGCCCCGCGGGAACAGTTTTCTCCTCGGCTGGCGCGCGATTATTACTGACCTTATTAAAATGAAATCATAAATGGGCCACGTGGGATAAGCTTTACAAACTGAGAAAAGGCGCTTGGATGGACTCCTTTACGCGCATGCCCAAAGACACTAAATTAACTTTGGCTGAACTGCTGTCACAATCAGCGCACACATTATACAGAAGGACTCTCATCAAAGCTTTGTTATCATCACCTAATGGGGGTCAGTCGTGTTACAGGTGTAGGTTAGCCTTTATGGCCTGATCCTGTTGAAAAAGGGGTGTCTGTTTTGGTCGTTGCATTAACTGTATGAAAATAAACATACCTCACCCAGAGTGTGAGGCCTCATGACGCCTGATGACAATCTCTAACGTACTTTGACAGAGGGATCAAAAGCGTGTGCAAACTATTGCCCCGGGGCAGAACTATGACAACATAAGGACTGAGCGATTGTATTTACAAACATCAAACACAGAATTAGGCTACTCTTTTTTGCAGTAATGTTCAGGTACAAAGTGTAAGTGGGCTATTATATTTGAGACGTGGTCTGGTCGGTGGTTCACCCAGACACCACTGACGCACTGTAAATAACACTAACACTACTCTTCTTTAACGCCTCTAAAACACATCCAAACAAATAAATCCAATTAGGAAGCCCTCGCGCACACATGTCCGAGCCCCCGGGAGACCAATAACACACCAATTATTGCATATGCTCTGGCGCGCGTGCGGAACTGGCGCGTAATGGACGCCGGCGTTGAATGAGAGCTGTTGCCATGGTACCACAGATCGCCTCCAATGTCCTGTGACCCATACGAGCAGGGATAAGTTAGTTATGGTCATTAATGCATCTGAGGGAAAATAGCATTATAACCGTCCTAACGAGGTATATAAAGCTGTGCGCACAAATACACTACATCCATGAGATCAGATCTTAAATCAATCTGAAATGGTAGAGACCTTAATAGTTCTGGTGTATATGACCCAGGGAGGTTATCCCTTTTCCTTGACCTCAAGACTAGTGTCCAGTCGAAGAAGAAGAAAACAGTTTCTAAGAAAAAACGATCAGTTTGAGTTGATAAATTAGACTGCCGAGCGGGGGCTGGCCTGTCTCCACTGTGTCTGGGGGCGGAGGGGACTCTTGTGACACTGCTTTCATGGGGCATGGCTGCCGTCTCCGCAGAGACACTGTGATTTAGAGCTAATACAGTGGAGCAGATAACTTTGTGATAGTGATCAATGCTGTACTGGGACTGTCTTTGTGCAGGTGGTCTCATAAGAACACACATCAAATTATCTCAATAAGATTATCAAATATCTGACATCATTCTTCCACTCACTAAAGCCAGCCCATAACGGAGTCTATGTCTAATTAGTTGTTGATATCTTCAGGTAACACTGGAGATGACATTACAATGTGGCGGTTTACATTGATCTTCGAGATCTGTCAATGATTTTGGCTTCAATGAAAACCCTTTAGGGACTCAAGTCCTGTTCCACCACCTCCATCTGCTGTCAACTTCTCCACTCTCCATATGCACTGAATGAGGCCCTATATATCTCATGTATGTTCTGTCTCACCGGAGCAGCGGTGTATAATGTGCACAATTGAATGTGTAAGTGCCATAATGGATATATACTTCTCATCATTAACTAAACACTCAAATCCATTGCTAAGTTGGCATTATAATAGCTATAATGGGAGTTATTAATCTAATGTTCTAATGTGAATGGTGAATTGTTGAACTATTTTACATAATATAGCTACATTTATTAAATTCCATTAAAAAAACAGCAAGTCTTGGGTTAAGAGCCAAATCGAATCAGGTAAAATGTGTTTTTAAATTGCACTAATGAAATAACAATCACGTACAGCCCATCTCCCACAAATAAATGTGTGGTAACTATTCACTTATAATGAAGAATAATCAGGAAGCACTTTTAGGGAACAATAAAACATGGGAATAATGAACTAATGAGGCTGACGACAGGATTTAGACTTTAGACTCAGTTGAGATGCTTCTGTACGAATATGTATTTTGAATAGTGTGCAGGAGAATATTCCCAGGCAGAGGTTTTGTGATTGCATTGTGTCTAGAGGAAGTAGAATGTTGGAGCGGCTGTGAGCACTGCCTGCGGCCTGCTGCTCTACCACTGCTCCCATTAATTACTAAATAAAAACAAATTGTCAAACTAATTGAAAAGAAGGACAATTCATTTCCACGTACCAGAGGCATTATTCAATTACCTCCGTGTGCAGCCTGGTTCAGGCTTTGTCTCATGAAGCCAATGGAAAGCTTAACAAGTGAAAAAGCATTATTAAAAGCTGTGCAAAAGACTTGCTGTAACCTCACGATTATCATTTAATATGCTCAGAAGCCTTACATACATCTTTGTCTCTGTCTTCTGAATCATGGGACAAATCATAATGACTACAACCTACCCATGTGATGTCTCTGAGCAGAGTAATGTTTTACTCAATATTGTCTGAATCTCTGATTCAATCAACTTTTGCGAACGATTTGAGGTCTGTGTTACTGAGTCCTTTACACTGTAGTATACCCTAACTGTTTGCTTACTGAGACGCTCCTGTGGGTGTATTGTGATTTCAAAATGACTTTCAGTATCATTTAGAAAATGGGAGAAGAGTGGGTGAACTGAATGTACAGTATATGGACTAGAATACATCTGTAAACATGACCGACCAGAGCACTGTTTCAGTGCTTTGATATTTATCACTGCTGCATCTTAACATCTGTTTTGCACCATTTATCGTTTGCACTGGCTGTACAAGTATACCCAATACTCAAAGTTTTTTATTCAATAATATAGAATGTAGATTATTTATATTATTTCATGTAATATATTTACTTAATATTGTATATCCTTTTATATTTTGTATTTATCTTATTGTGTGCCAATAAATCACGTAAGTGTGAATACAGTAGTTTGAACATGTGACCATGTCATTTATGATGAGACTAGGCTTTACCTTAAAGAATCCCTTGCAGCCTTCACAAGTGCGGACACCGTAGTGCTGGCAGGCTGCGTTGTCCCCACACACCGCACAGGTGCCCTCTCCCTGGGGTCCTCGAGGGGGAGGCGAGGGCAGGCTGTCTCCCAGTATTGGCCCACAGGGTCCCAGTGCCAGTGAGCGAAAGGCAAGACTGCTGCCCCCTGCCCCGCGGTGTAAGTGGTACATGGGCTGCTCTAAGCCTGGGCCGTGAGGGTGAGACACAGATGACGAAGAGGAGGATGAGGATGAAGAGGTTCTAACCAGACCCCCACAAAGACTGTCATAGCCCCCCACGCTGCTGCCGCTGTGGGGTGGGGAGTGCTGGTAGAAGTGTGAGAAGCGGGGAGACTTAAGGGCGCCTGTCTCTAGGCTGGAGCCCAGAGAGTGATGCGCCGGTGGGGCCAGTGGGTGCTCTTCCCACAGGAAGGAGGTGCCGGGCTGCGGTGGTATCGAGGGAGTGGTGGGCGTGGATGGAGGGGATGGTTTAAAGTACATATTAGAGGAGGACATGGCGTCCAGAGGGGGCGCAGTGGGATAACTCTCCTCCTCCTTTTTTATTGTGGTACGATGGGTGGGCATCTGGTAAAGGCAGGACGACTTGGGCAGCTCGTAACTGCCCTCCACAAACACGTTGAAGCTGGGCAGCGACGTGGTGGCAGCAGCCGCAGAGATCTCACCTCCACCCAGGTCCAGTTTGGTGTAGTCGGGGGTCATAAGGTCAGAGGTGTAGCTGTCGCCCTGGTAACCGAAAGTCTGGCCAGAGTAGGCGGAGCCTGGAGGGGCTGGCCCGTACTGAGCCTGCACACAGGGCATGTCTGCCAAGAAACACAGACCAAACTCATCAGAACTCACGCTCACAAAAAAGAATTCAAATCATTGCAAAACAAAATGTTAGTATGTAACAACTAGCGACAAAAGCATTTTTAGAGACACATCAAATAAAAAAGCTGATTACACTTTTGGTGTAAACATGTACAGGATGTCACTAATACAATACGACGAGCTATAGGTGTAACCAGTAGTGCAAGCCAGTCATTACTGTTAGAGAGAGAAGAGGCTGTCGACAGTAGTCCAGGGCGGACCAGAGTCTCCTGGTAAGAGGTACAGAGCAGAGCACCTATATACTGTACTGGAGCAGGCAGTTTTTAACTCATGAGGTGTCAGAGGTGTTTTAACTGTTAGTAAAATAAATCTGTGTTTCTGCAAATCTTTAAACCTTTGAACAAATATTTCCAGCACACACCCTTAGTTCAGTGGCACAAACTGCATGGTCCTAATACAGTGACCCAAAGGCAAAGCAAAACTACGGTTCTGTTGGATATAATCACTGAAAAGCTGTGACTAGTGTGTGGGACGGCACTCCGGTTAGTCAGATGGCAAAGCAGATGAGATAACATTAAATAATAATGGAACCCTATGGTGGTGTTGGACACTTTCACACACACGCGCACACACATGCACACACACACGCACACACATGCACACACACGCACATGCACACACACACACACACACACACATAAACAGACAGATATTTGCTTTAACTGCTGCAGACGCCAGCCGGTATGTCTTGAGTTCCCCCCCTGATTGAATTCAGCAGGAAGCCTTATTCCTCTCTCTGGAGTGGACTTACTACAGTAAATCATTTGGTCTTATCAATCCCTTATGTAATATAGTGCCACTCCACCTGCTTCGTATGTGAAGAGGCCACATAGAAGTCTAATCAGTCACAGTGTCGGCTCGAGCCTGGGTCGTTGCTCTTGAACAGGGAACTGTCAACAAAAAGCTGGGTCCACTGATGCCCAGCATACACGACCAGCGCCCCCTACACGTCATGTTTGCTTTAACTGCTGCAGGCCCCAGAAGAATATCTCATCATCTGTAACACTCACAATACTTGAAACAACAAGCTCAGATCGCCAGCTTCAGTATCTGTTAGATGGCACAATGTTTGTTTCTCCATTGCTTTTGAGAGACCAGATCTTTTTCAAATACCAAATGAATCATGCTCTGGCATCCTTTGGTATAAGCTTTTTTCATTGCTGGAATATGTATTTTTAATTGATATATAGAATATTATTTATAGAATATTCTACTGCACACCATTCAATATTTGAGAAATAATTAAACAGTTTGTCCGATAAATGCACCTCTTGGTCAGATCCACAATGATTTAAATATTGCCTGAAAATACCCTCAGCCAAATCAATGTCTGTAAATATAGAAAAAGACAGCTACAAAATAATTTCAGTCTCTGTCACATAATTAATTTATAGCTACAGGACATAATGGGTAAAGCTGACGAGCACAATGGATGACTCAATGAATTAATTGAAACAAAAAAAGCACATATACACTTATTTGCATTTATATTTATATTTATATGACATTTGTATACTGCAATTCTAATTTAAAATGACTCACCTAAATTATACGGTGGGGTGTAACAATATCTAGACTGAAATAGATTTTCAGATTCAGGATATGAGTCATATGCAATGTGCTAATGTCATATATTTTTTGAAGACCAAGTGACCACCTTTGCTGCCCACATGGAAACACAGGGGCCTCAGCAGCAGCGGCGTCACGGGAGGTGTATGGTGACACCTAACACTAGTGCATCACAGACAGAAGTGACAGAAACAGAAACATGTTGTTTAAAAGGCAAAGGCAGTTGAGTTGTGCGTGGCTTTTACACATTATCTAACACGTGGAGACCCAAAATACATGATATTTAATAATTGAAATATGTGTGTATGTCTTAAGTAAGAGTGTTGGTAAATGCCAGTGTTACAGTACAGTGTGTGTGTTGGATCATACACACAGACTTTCACCACATGCAGCTGAGGTTCCACATGTAAACACAGAGCTGTGTATACGACACTAGACTCTGATCTGGACAAAAACCTGTCGAACCACCTGCACTCCCTATACTCTCACTGCAGCTAATGCCTCATCAAAACCCTGTGTTTCAGAGACACCGTATTTGCAACAAGAATGTCATCGTTCCAGTGGCGAGGACAGAATTTACAGTGATAGTCACAGCCTCAATTTGAAGTTGTGGTTTTATTGAAAGAGGCCTTTTAGAGATTTGAACTAATAAAAAGTTTTCTGATAATCATATTCATTAGTTTTGTTCACTGAGCCACACACACAGGTTTGTTAAGAGATGCAATCTTTTGCCAACATTTCACCCAAAAAATCAAAAGATGTAACAGAGAGTGAGAAGAATTGCCATAAAAGTTTTGAAAACGACTTGAATTAACCCGTAACAAGGAACTAATTAAATTCTGATGAACCATAAATGCCTTAACCAACACCACCATCTGATTGATTTGATCACACTTACATGCAAGCCGTTGTGTAAGAGAACAGACAACCCAAGCATCAAAATGAAGACGAAAAAGAAACAGTGTCTAACCTCGAGGTGCACATTTCAACTGGACATACTGCAGCTGTTCCAATAAATGAGTGCGCTTGTTCATTGTCAGAATGCCATAGATCTAACAAATAAAAACATGAAGATGCAAACATGAATACAGAGACACGAACTAGAAAGGTTTTTTTTTATTTGTATTTTTGATGAAACACTGGTGGATTTACTAAGTTCAGCGTCTCACAGATCACCTTCTCAAAGCAGTGAATATATCTCAGCCCAAGTATTAAGGAATTAAAATTTTGGAAAGAATATTGCAAAAGTTAAAACCAGAGCGTTCACTTTGTTTGACTCATTTGGAGGATCCATGACACTCGCCCCCAGCTTCTGAAATGAGGTGTGCCCGGTCTCTTATTTCTGCGAGTTTGTAACGATTGAAATCTCTGTCACACACAAGCACTCACGCGGAGGAGCAAGACAGTAACCCCCCGGTACGCATGGGTTTTCAATTAAGATGAGATAGTATCTTAAATATGATTTTATGATTTTTTTTCGTAAATAGCCTATGTGTGTACGCAACTTTAATCAGCCCAAAAGAAAAAGAAAAAAGAAAGAAAGAGAAAGTTAGGCACAAGCAGGAGCAGAAAGGCGCGTGCGTACCTGGTGAAAGAGCCTCGCGCTGAATGGTGCTGGTCCGGGGTTGAGAGGTGGCGTGGCTGCGGCCGGTGCAGAGTTCGTGGAGCGGGGAGGACTCGGTGTGCGTCGCGGAGGTTGAAGCGCGCTCTTCCGAACCTGTGTCTGGAGCAGAGTTACGCGCGGTTACAAACAGTCAGAAACACTTTGAACTGAGAAACAGAGTCGTCGTGAAGCAAAATCTCGAGTCATACTCACAGACAAGCGTGACTTAATGCCTGATTATAATGCGTTTTTCAAATCAATGAATAGAGTTACACCACCATAATTGATCAAGTTTGACATGGGGACGTTCAGTTGTTCCAAAATACTTGAAATCAAGCAACGTCTCATTTCACAGAATAATTCTACATTTTAAAACATTTGCTAAATGACTAAAGCAAGACATTTGCTCCTTAAATTGAGACACTTGTGAAACTAAATATTTTTGCTCATGACACAACAAACAAATAAATGAACCGCAGCTGAAGTGCGCTACAGTAATTTCACGTCTCTGTTTGGAAAAGGAGTTTCACTTTAACAGTGCCTGTTTCGTTATTATTGTTATAAAATATTATTAGCCGTAAAGTTAAACTCTACAGACCTACAGCAGACACGCGTTTACAAACAGCTGTGTGCGCCAAAGCCAGTCCTTCGCTGTGCGTCCCTCTGATGAGCGCGGTGCTTTTCTGTCCAGGGTTCATCCAGGGGAGCGACAGAGACACAAACTTAGACCCAAAGCGGAGTTGCGGCTCCTGTGGTCCGTGCGCCTCCGACTCCCTCAAACTGAAGCAGAACGCGCTTTTGGAGAAGGATATGAAAGCCCAGAGCGCCCCCTTTCTGTCACAAACTTCCTCTGAAAGAAACGAGCCTGTGCTCGGCAAGTACACCTGTGCAGCTCACTGTACCATCAGACCAGACCACTTCAAACTCTAAAGATGACAGTTTCAGGTGTGTCTATAGATATCACGGGAGAAGAGGAGAGGAGGCCAAAATATGGACCTTAGTGAAATGGTTCATTTGAAATCACATGTTTGTCAGATTATAGCAGAAGATTTGAGTTTAAGTTTTTCCTTTTGTTTTCTCTGTTGAGGCCAAGCACTGTGGGCTCTGGCCAATGCGCACCGGTAACCATGAGAAGCACATAAGAGCTAGAAAGCACGCGACTCAGAGCGCCGGTAGCCCCCGGTGAAGCCCCTTGCAGCAATAAGCCCAGACACAGGCAAACACACAGTGCACATAAAACGAGAAAGGGAGATATATGTGAATGACGTAAATCTGCACGAGAGCTACGCTGTCACAGTTTTGCTCGGACTTGCGTCCGTGCGTAAAGTGTCTCAAAAGTCAAATAAAGTGAAGCCGCACATCCTCTTAGGGCAGGACGCGGTGCTGTTGGTAAATGTTTGGAGGGCTGTGCTGATGATGAATGGACGAGTGTGCTGTGTGTGTGTGTGTGAGTGTGTGTGTGTGTGAGAGTGCGTGTGTGAGTGCGTGTGTGTGTGTGTGCGTGTGCGTGTGTGATCAATGAGAGGAGAACTGTATTTTTGGAAACAATGGACACAGGGTCTTGTCTTGTACTTCAGTGAATTAGGACTGTTTGGGCAGCTCCCAACCCCCGTAGCGCTCCGGTCTCAAATACATCAATTGGCCCGCTTAGCAGCTTTATTGACAGCTGAGCAGTGTTTGACAGTGTTTGGATGCTGACACTCGGGAGACAGTTGGCTTGACTCAAATATGTCCCAGAGAAATAAAGGTAAATTAAGTGCAGTTGTTTAATGTCTTAGTTGTGTCTAAATGTAGAGTCTGCTCCCTGCTCAACATTAGTTAAGTCTGATTCCACCCATTGTGACTGAGAAGCATCTCATTTCCATGACAACCTGAAAGGATATGATACCTTCCCAGCACAAATTAAATTGACCCTCATGTGGCGGCACAAAGCTGCTGCTAGAGCGTCTGCTAACAGCAACAGGTTATAGCACAAACTTCAGACCCCTGCTCTTACGAGAGAATACAGTAAGCGTTTGTCATTTAAAGACTACTTTCATACAACTGACAATGATGCGCAGTCAGTCAGTCATTCATTCATTCATTCATTCATTCACAATTTACTCACTGGTTTGCCGTAGCGGTTCCGTCTTTACATGTGGTAATAACCTCGCGTGAAGTATCCTATTCCCATCGAGAAATCACCCAAGGTCTGTGGTTATTCACTATATAAAAAGTACAAATAACTCTTAGCGATGTGCGAGCGCCAACGTTAAAAAGTTTCTTCATGAAGTACAGAAAGTTGAAAAATGTATGTACTAGTAAAAATAAAAGTCTCCGTAGTGTGAGCAAACGCCCGTGTCTGCTCCGTAAGCACGCTCAGTGATGGCAGAGCTTTGTAAAGTGTGGACTTGTAAAGCGAGTTTGTTTATGTGCTCGTCTAAGGGGAGAAAGTCAAATACTGCATTTATGTGGGCTCTGCCTCCACACAGACGACTGGTATGCGCTACGTCAATGTGACGCCATGGGAGAGGTGACGTCACTCCGCACAGCTCCTCTCTTTCTGTTGTACAGTACGGACACATAAGCCGCGCGCTCATGCCAGAGAGAGAGAGAGAGAGAGAGAGAGAGAGAGAGAGAGAGAGAGAAAGAGAGAGAGAGAGGGGGGCGGAGAAACCAGCACGATCACGGTTGGTTTGATGTTTTCAGAACACACAGTAACAGAAGAGCTCATGGGCGAGAGGGCGAGTTGATCTGGGGACTGGAAATACCTAGGTCTGTTTTTGAAGGATTTATTCATTCATTATTTAGGCGGAACTTCTTTTTTTGTGTGGTTAAACATATTGTGGTTTAGGATTTGTGCTAAAGTGAATGTCAGGTTCATTGATAAATAAGGCTGGGCCCACATAAAGAACATATATCACTTTTTACATGTATAGCCTATAACGTTAATGTTCCCTGTAAATACTGTGTCAGTGAATCCTTACTGACAATTAGGGTAGGCTATAGGAAGGAAACAATGGGTTTACGCATCTAAAACATCAAAACAGAATAATATAAATAATAGTAGCCGATGTATGTCTGCTTTGTGTAAAACAGACTTACTCAAAGATCAGGAGCGGAGTAGGATTTGCCGTCGCGGCGAACACAAAACCCTGAAAATTAAAACGTACCAAGCGGCTTCAGAGAACAATAATTTACAACAGCCAATCACGAGGCGCGTAAACCTCAGTAAGCGTCCTAATCTGGCCAATGATGTGCTCAAAGGGGCGGAGGCAGCCTTGACGCACTGAGGCTCGTGATTGACGCAAGCTTTGTTACTAATTTTAGCATCTGGGCGACGGAGGCAGAGTAAGATAGCAAAGAGCCCATTCATTGTACCGGGGATTGTGATCCAGCCAAGCCAAATATAGTCTTAGACAGGTATTTTTAGCCGTAAAGTGTGTCCCCGCTTTCATTCGGCTGGGGTGACCCAGCGATAGGATCCAGTCTGTAAAGACCCTCTCCCCCAAAAGCAGCACCCACCCGGTATTCAACTGGGTTTCAGCTGTCAGCTGATGTGCCTTCATATGCATAGGGAACATCGTGGCTCTCCAGGAATCAGTGCTAATGTTACACAGCTTGACTTTCTTTAAAACTCTACACATTTGAAGATATGTGTCTTCAGTTTGTCTGATGTGTTTCTGATTTGCGAAGTGTACAGACCTCAGCTGCGCGCAAACAGACAGTTTTAAGAGAAGCGTTTCGTTTGTAGGTTATGTTTGCCGACGAGACTGGTACAGTAGACGCGTGTGACGGGGCAGAGCTGGGAACCCCCTCTCCTAAGTGACAGGCTTAGACGTAAAAGAAGCAGATGCAGTGAATCAAACCCGAGTAGAGCTGCTTTTGTGTTAATCCAGCTCCAAACTGTTTAAGATGTGGTACATTATAATCTCACTTACGAAGCTTGTTTGTGACATGCTTCATGAGTGATTTAATTAACCCAGGACAAATAATCTTAACAAACATCCAGATCAGATGTCCCTTCCAACCATTTTCTAAACTCACAGAAGGCACACAGTACAATACATTCTCATTGCATACACAGCTTCTTCTGTAGGGGGTAACGTCAGGTCATTTAAACATAATGACTGTTAAATCACATTGGGAGTTGATTGATTTCTGTTTTCATTCATATGTTGCTATCTCTCTTTGTAAATAATCAGACCCATCCATCTCTCTGGGGAAATATATCCTATAGGCACAGATCACATGCTCCTCTGTGAGGTTGTGCTGTTCTGCTTTTTGCAGAAAACGGGTCATTTAGGGTCAACTTTATAAAAGGAGAGTTTATCTTTGAGAGAGGGATTTCACAGTCATTACAGTATCGTGCAATTATTAAATGATATGTATTGCGTTGTTTTATGTTTTTGTTTCACAGGTTCTGTGGCTGGTCAGATATCAGAGGCCTGGCTCTGACCTCACTGCTGTGACGTGTAATCCAGATTACGCTCTTGTATTCAGACAGACATGGAAGTGATTAGAGATTATGACCCGGTCCTTTTAATAGAACTGTGCATGTGGGCACTTCAGGGCCAACCCACATACACACTCAATCACTCTTGTTTGTTTTTATCACTTTTTCAATATTTAAATACAAATAAAAATCTATATTTAAATGTGTGAGCTTGCTAAAAAATATATAAAAATAGACCCTTTAATATATTTGTCATATGGAATGTTAAAAATTCCAGAATGGAGGCGACTGGAGGAAACTGAGGGACAGAATAATTCAATACAAAAAAAGGACTTGTAAGGAATTTTGCCTCCAGCCAAAATGCAAACACTAATGTGTACATTAAAAAAACATACAATGTGAGTTACATTCACTAATGTTTCCTACCCAGGCTCTGACATCATACACAAAAACACATATAAAAAATATATATTTTGTGATTGCCTCCAGTTGCCTTCATTCTGGAATTGAGAACTTTCTTTTTACAAACTTTAAAAGAGTCTGTACATACTGTATTTTGTAAAGTGCTTATTTTGTTGGCCATAGTGCATTTGTACAGGAACGTACAGTAAAAACAGAACAATTGACCTGAAGGTAAGTGTGTTACATGCAGAAGACAGTTCCTCATATCTCAAACTGGCCCATCTGTTGATGAACTGACCAGGTCTAATTCCTTTGATACTTGATGTTATGGCCTTTAAAGAGTTTGCAGGATGTTTATTGCAGTTCACAGCTGAAGCAGACCCAGTAGAACTTACACTATGTTGTGAGCATATTGCAGCAGGATACACTGATCTGTGGCTTATCACAAAGTGGAAGTGAAAAGTGATTGTGTCACTTTGAATGAGCTCTCTATGTGTAGAGCCAAGGCAGCAGCACTCAGTGCTCTGGTGACACTGAAGAAACAGGAAAGCAAAGACAGAGAGAAACAGAGGAAGGCTTTTATCTTAGTGTCACCAAATCTGCTGTAACTGTACGTCAGAGTGCAGCGGGAGGAGGTGGCCGGGGCGTGGGGGAAAGGACTGCTGGTGCAATAGTAGTTCACTCAATGGTGGCATTCTTCCTTTTCAGTGGACACACACACAGAGCAGCACCGAGGGGAATCCCCCCGGGAGAACCCAAGTGAAGTAATACTAGCCATCAGCTCCTTATCACACCAGTGCACACAAACAGGGGACGAGAGTGTACAGTCAGCTCTGAGGGAGCACTCAGGGATGTGGGCCATTACAGATGTTATCCTGATGAGTTGGAAACTCTCTGTATCTGTCTTTATTTTTTATCAGGTTTTACATTCAACAGTGGCATTCTGCAGTCTTTACAACTGTGTGTTGAGTTTGAGCCAATATTTATACACACACACACAACCACACACACACACACTTACACACACACACCCACACACACACACACGCACCCACACACGCACACCCACGCACATACACCCACGCACACACACACACATATATATATATATCTCAATAAACGTCTGTGTGATTCATAGACATTCATCACATCTGTTCTCACTTTGACATTCACAAAGAGCATGACCCTGAAGACAGTTGAAAGCCAAAGGTCAAAGGGTCATAGTGTTGAAATAGAGCATTTGATCAGATATACAACCTAAGCCTTATTTAAGGACATTCACTGAAGCTCTGTAAGACGACCATCTCAACCAGGGCAGCAGGTGTGCTTTAGGCAGGATGTAGCATGCTACAACAGATGACCCTGTGGGCTGTTCATACCTTATGCTCATTTCTTAGCCTTCAGCAAACCTCTCATGTACTTTGCCTGGATGGCAATTTATGATTGATGACGGATTTATATGATTACATTACACATGACTCATTCACTATTTGGTTTAACAAACATCCTTAACACGTCGTACATATTGTGAAAATAATTTGAAATGACCTCCATATCCCTGTGAATATTGGATCACTCCTCATACAATGCAGGCAATGCATGTGCATCAGAAATGTTTTATTGGAATATTGCATATATGAGGAATGATGGTCCAATGAACAAAGCATGCACTGAACATTAGTAACATATATAGGTGCAGCCGTATAACATGGAAATGGTTCAGGGTTTCTTACACCAGATGCATAGTTATGTCATGTGAGCTGGAACTGACAGGGCACGTCAACTCATGAATACAAAAAGATTCCCTTTTTCAAAATAAAACCTTAATAAACTTGCAAATAATTAAATATAATAAATATTGAGCAACACAGTCTGATTTGAAATAGATCTTTGAACCTTAATGTAGTAAACTATGATAAAGCCTGTAATGGACAGTGGATGTCAAACTCTGACTTAAACAAAAGACCAGTGACTTGTTGCCCCAAAGGGTTGATAAAAAAATCTTAAACTGGAATACATTTTGTGTCATCATAGATATTCTTACGGTAATTGCCAGTCGTGAATTAAGTGTGACTGGGTGGATATCATTTTGAAGACAGTGTGTGGAAATATGTGAGCAGTGGGCGTATGAGTCACCTTGTTGTGGGCGGTTTATTAAAGAGCATTTTCTTGGACATATCCCAAACAAAACATCAGTATTAGTGTGGTGCGAGTCTTTGTAAGATTTGATTTAATAATTCAAGATAATAGAAAGTCTAGGATTCGTGAGGAAAAATGCATTGGATTGTGACTGGGCTGTTTACAACAACTATAGTGATGTGTGGACTTTGCATGCTCTTGCACCTTTGTACAACGAAATATAAAACTTAAAGTAGCCAGCCTGGCACCATTTCACCCATTCTGATGCTGTTTGAACTGGGTTTGTGTTTGACATGCATGACTAAATGCATTTGATCAAACTTTCTGCCAAATGATTGTTGCTTTCTGTTAACTGGTAATTCCGTCTTGTCTGAAGCGTCCAGTCAGTGTATTTTCTGGTAGCCTTTTCATATAGTTCTGATGTCACTCCACTCCTTGGTGTAAAGCCCAGGTATTTGTTTGTAATTGCAAAATTGCTTATAAAGAAGTGATGACATTTTGGAGCTGACTCAGAGTCTTTGTCGTCCTGCAGATATTCAGCACTCAAAGAATGCACAAAGTTTGTGTATCCTCCTCGTTCCCGATATAAATATGTGTTTGGTACTTTTACACCGAGGCTCTGATTAATATCCTTCTAGGTCACTGCTGACCACACGGCCGTACAAACAGACACACATGCACACACGCGCATGCACAAACAGACACACATGCACACACACGCACGCACACACACACACACGCACACACGCACACACACACACACACACACACACTCACACACACACACCAACACAAACATATTAGACCACACCAACACACACACTTAAAGAGATAAACAAGTTGCATTTCTGCATGACTCAGGACCGTGGGTAGAGGTGGAAAGATTCCTTGTTTGGGCTATTTCATCCTGCTTATACTTCAGACCTTAATCAAAATCATTTTAAGCAAAAATTATGTTTATATTTAAATTAATTGATTTGTACAAATTTTACAAGATGAAAGTTTATCAATGACCAGTGGGTCAGTTTGGCTTTTTAGGGGAGTTGTATACAGTGTATGAAGTGACCATGGTGTAGCTCATACCTAGGCATTCGACCAGCCCCTGTCCTTTACAGAGCAGACTTGGTATAACAGTCAATACAAAATGTCTGTATCATACTATCCTATATTAGATATATAAGAAGCTCATGATTTTGCATTTGTGTTTGAGTCACAGAATCACCATAGTGTTGGCCCAGACCTCCACACCAGTCCCAGATTCTGAAGTGGCCCTCGGAAAGAAAATAGAAGTGTATAATATATCATAATGTATCATAATCTAAATGGTCTCAGTAAAAAAGCTGATGTTTATTGCCCTCAAAATATAATAATATGAAGCAATTCCAGTGTGCAAAATATTGAATATAATATAAGTAAAAAAATAATAATCATATTTTCACATTTACAATACACCAGTCTGAGTAAACTCTTCAGAAGTCATACTTGTTAGTGCGCTAGAACATGATGGCCAACATAATGGGCAGGCAGTGTTCATAGTGGAGAGGGGGCTGATGCTGAATGGTAAGTTTTGGGTGAGAATGTGTCTGATCTTGTCTCTGCTCGAGGCGCTGCATGTTTCCTCTCACACTTTTGTGTTTGGGGTTGTCCATTTCCCGTAATGTTTAGACTGATGAAACTCATGGGTTAGGGTTAATTCATGGGACGTGACTCACCTGATAGTGAAGTTACTCATAATGCCAATCAACCGTTGATATTAAGTCTGGTGTGGGGGAGCAGGGTACAGTGTTTTTATTTGGCATTGTTACATAATCTCTCAAGATATAATATTTTGCAA
>JAVQKC010125882.1:0-17970 GCA_036025475.1 Philypnodon macrostomus
CAATTCATTGGTCAGCTCTGCCACAGGCCTGTCTCCTTTTCAGTGCGCCTATGGCTTCCAGCCTCCACTGTTTCCCAGGCAAGAGAGCGAAGTCAGTACTCCCTCTGTCCAGGCTTACATCCGAAGGTGCAGGAGGATCTGGCTTCGTGCCCGCACCAGCCTTCTTCATGCCTCGGAGAGATACGCCAGTGCTGCAGACCAGCACCTTTATACCGTCCCGGCCAGAAAGTTTGGCTCTCCACCCAGGACCTTCCTCTTCAAGTGGACTAACGGAAGCTGGCGTTTTGTTGGCCCTTTCACGGTTCAGAGAATGTCAACCCTTCGGCCGTAAGACTGAAACTGCCTCATTCTATGAGGGTACACCCTACTTTTCATGTATCAAAGGTCAAGCCAGTCAGAGAATCCTCTCTGGTTGGACTTCACCTCAGACTTTGCCAGATCGTTTGCCTACATACATACATCGATGAAGATCCAGCTCTGCAAGATTTCAACCAGTTTAAGAGCTCCAAGCCCCACTCACCTGCCGCCTCTGAGTTGCCGCTCCCCTCACCTGCCGCTCCACTCACCTGCCGCCTCTGGGTCACCGCTCCACTCACCTGCCGCCTCTGGGTCTCCGCTCCACTCACCTGCCACCTCTGAGTCGTCGCTCCACTCACCTGCCGCCTCGGTAGTCTCCTGTCACTACTACATTGCTGTTTAATAAACAACCAAACGCTGAGCAATTGCGTCCAAAGTCTAGTTTCTTAACAGGTCTGAATCAGACTGACAGACTTACCACATCTCCAGCCTCTACAACCACTAATAAACACATCCCAACACACACACACCAACACATTAATTTATGGTTGGTAAAGTTTCGTGCCCAAGGACACAACAGCAGTATGAGCGAGGTGGGCATATAAAACTATCAAACTTTCATAGCGCAAATCAATCTGAGCCACAGCAAAAGGCCTCTTTTATCGTGTGTTTTATTAGGACTTTTACAGTTGCTCTTGGTGTACAGTATTGCTTTGTTGGCCATTAAAAATGCCATTATTGAGATGGAGATAAAGTCTTTTCATACTACTTTTTTCTTTTGCTAATCATCCTTACTGTGGGAGCATCAAAGTTCTTATGGTTTTGCCAATGGGGGCCTGTCTGTTAGTCCGTTAGTAAGACATATTACGGCCAATTTCTACTGCATGTGGAATGAACTAACTAACTCTGCAGCTTTTGTGTTAATAAAAGCATTTCCACTGCCTCGACAGGGCTTGGTGTCGGACACCACTCCACCATCCACCCAAAATAGTCTCTTTTGCAGGACTCTGGAGCAAGTTCGCAGTCAATCTACACAGATCACACAGCACTAACAGGAAATTGAAATTAAATGCACTATGTGGTCTATAGATTCAAAAAACGCTCTTAAATCATTTATATTGGGGCAGATTTACTTTAAAACATGCACGATTACACATTGAAGAGTCTCAAATCTGCAAAATAATAGCGTGTTGTGCTCAGTGTACTCACATGCTGTAGAGGAAAAACATATAAAATTATCTTGGAGAAAAAACTAAGCCAGCCTCCGTTTTAACTTCCTTGTCTGTCCATCTACTGAATAAAGAGTCATTTTTATCAAGAGCTTTTTTGTAGTTTATATCTCAATTCCAACGCATGCCCATACAAGAAGCCCGGGCTTTCGCACCAGAGCGGACCTGAGCGCATGCAGTGTACATTAGGGACTGCTGCGAATGACGCCGAAGTGTGTGGCGGAGTACATGTACTGGAAATCCAGGTGATACTCTACTTTGTCTCCAACTGACTTGATTATCAGGTCTGACGACAGTCCCACCTTTTATAAACTCAGGTGCTGCATCCTCATTGTTTGTAATGTGGAATTCTGGGATATTTCCAAGAATGAGCTAATTTGGGTAATTATATCGGTGAAACAATGATATTTTGGAATCACGTCGGTCCGCGTCTGCATCTGCAGATCCTAGCTGTGAACGCGATAACTCAAAAACAGCTGTACACAGAACGCAGAACTGTATCGATTTCTACGACCCCTATGGGACCCTGGACACACTTACTTTGATGGAGAGCAATGAAATTTGGTACAGTGATTCTCCACAGTGTACCCAACATAAAATATTATCATAACCCCACCCTACAACATACAGGAAGTTGGCCATTTTGGATTGAAATTGGGAAGTCAGGTATATTTGACAGCACATACTTTGCCCAATTAGGCCCAAACCTGAAATACCTAATTATCTGACCAATATGATTGCAGTTACCTCTATAGCGCCCCCTATAGACTGAAAGAGCAATGTAGTTTTATGGAATTTTGCAAAATTTCAAGTCCAATAGACCCTTCCCATGTTTGTCATGGTTTGGGGGCGGGGCCTCTTAATTGCTCGTTAACAATATAAAAACCATTAGAAATTACACAATGTCTGATTAAGATGCCCGTTGGTGCCAGTTGCAGACGTATGGCCGATATACACCTTGCCGTTGGGGACGACAGCCCAGTCCTAGTTGTGTCCAGCACTTTGGTTGACCTTGTTATTTTAAAGTGGATATTACCTTAATATTATAGACCCAGTAAAATGGATGTCATATGGAATTTTCTAAGTAGTAGGGTTTAGTAGGGTTTGTGGTGAGGGATAGAATAATTCTGAGCATACAATGAAAAAAAGATTGTGGTTATTAACATTACAATAGTAAAACCTAAAAATCAAGAATTTTCCCATCAGCCAAACTGCTCAGCACATTAAATAAACATTCAATGTGAGGTACGTACAAGGCTATGACATTACCTACATGGCAAATGGGTTGGCATTTTCCAAAACCATCTTAATTTGCAATATTTTGCGACTAATGCTAATTTCTCTATAAAAATGTACTATGGTCTTGACTCCAGTTGCCACCATTCCGGAATTTACAAACTTTGAAAGGGTCTATTGTGCAGTAAAGTGAAATTGGTTATCCCAAAATGGTAATACATAATTTCACTGTTGAGAGATATAAGATCTTTGTAGCTGAATAGAGCATTTACCCATCAACTATAAGACGCTTCCGATGAAGACTACAGGAAGTAGTCGAAACAAAAGCTCTCTGTCTCAAAAAAAGAACCTTGAAAACAGTATAAGATCACTGGTTTGAGTCGGAGCACAATTTTTCTTTTTCTTTTTTTTTTCTATGCAACTGTGAGATCATCTAAGGTTTTGAAATGTTCCTAGTTCTTAAATAGTATAGTGATACACAAAGCCCATTCTGACCCTTAGAGCTTGCCTTTGGAGTTTGCTTTCTCCAATCTTCCGCCATCTTCTTGATATTATTGTTCCATCTATTTTTCACCAGTGTGGCTCACATTCATATAAATTTCAAGTCGAGATGTGTGCTGGCTGTAATCTTGCGTAATTCAGCCCTGGAGCAAGCCTTAATTAAACCATTAGGAAATTTCTTAAACCTTGCCCTGTCTGCCGGTAATGAGATATCTTGGGCCGTCCTTTGTGGCTACATCCAAGGCTCTCGCTCCGCTCTCTGGCCCGTGAGGGAACCATGAGTCAGCAGCGTGAGGCGATTAAAAGGCCGTGGTAACGGTGGTATAGGGCCTTTTCTGGCGGCCACAGATTAAGACCTTGCAACCACACTCTGTCATCTGCCTCAAAGCCAAGCGTGTGGTTTGATGTGGCCACACACAAATGAAATAAGCAAATGTGTTCAGATGAGAGGGGTGGCTATCATAAGGAGATAAATTGAAAGATTGCCCTGGCACGTCATGAAGTGCATTGGAAATTGCGTTCCCCCACTGAGAGCTGGGAGGAATTTGTGTCCAGAGAAACAAGAGTAAATATCTGAGGCCCCTTAGATCTTAATATTTGGACAAAAACTTAATAGTGAAGTTGAATGTATGAGTGAATTAGCAAAGAAACAAGGGACATGGACTAATCAAATGCTAACACACATGGGTAGGGCTTGCATAGTAAATGTCAGATTTCACTTAAATTTATGGTGAATTATAATAAATTCATAAATGATAGAGAGAAACAATATATTTATAGAACACACAGATCAATATTTTATTATTGCATTAAGCTGAAGCTAAGACATTACCATTTCATTTAAATGTTTTGAAACAACAAGAGTTGGCAACAAAAATGGTGCTATCGCTGAAAGAAACACTTAAAATCTTAAAAGAGTTGAAGATATCATCCATAAAATAATTCAGAATAACTAGAGACATCGTTGGTATGTAGTGGATGCTTCGAGATTTATAATGTGCTACCTTTTGGGTGGTAAAAAAAATAAGTTTTCCATGTCATCCTCAAACACAATTTAAGTAGCATTGTATTTCTATTCACATTTTTGTCCAGCATAGTTCAAACGAGCGTTAGCTTTTTACAGTCCATCATTTTGTCAGTAGAACTGCCTTAACAAATGTTAAAGCTGCACTACCTAATTTTGTGATGTGATTTTGAAAGTGATGATACACTCCTCATTCCTAATTCATCTCCTTCACACACAAGGAAGTATAAGAATAACAGCAGAGATCTGGAGTTGGCTTTTAATTTTTTTAAATAAAAAATATTGTTGTGATAATGCTGTGAATTCTGAAATAAAACAGCTCCTTCACATTGTTCCTGATAGATTCTTGTTCTTGATAAATAAACAATGTGTCAACCAATGAGCATGCTGCCGTCCTGTGGAAGCATGTGATTGGTTAACAGTTCCTTTCCTCGCTCTAAAGTACAAACTGTTATAACACAGTCCACAGGTGACCTCAAAGTCAAATTTTTTCTTAGATGACTTCTGTTATGCTGTTAATAACTAAATAATGATCTTTGCTAAAATACAAGGAAATTAGTAACTGCAGCTTTAAGATATCACAGCTTAGGACTACAATTCTAATAAACCTACCAACCCTGAGCTTTACAGAAGAAGGCTTAGTGCTTTTTAAAAAAACGATTACAGAAAATAAGTTCTGTCTCCACATTTTGAGGTGAAGTGACCCGTGTTCAATGGTAAGTTCACGGACAAAAGCATTTCTCTTGGGCCTATTGTAGCTGCTCACATGCTCTGATAGTCTACAAATGGTCAGTGAGGCGTACAAACCTTCTGACTTTGGCTCGAACGCTTTTCAAAATGTGCTAAGAGAGCCAATTTTATCCATAACGTTTTATTGAACAATGGCATTTTCCCATGGTACTAGTAGTGCACTTGAGAAGCCATTAATGCCTAGTGCCACCGCTCTTCACATGTAGAAAACATATGAGAGTAATTGTTACAAGTGTCTTTGCCTTGATTACATCTTCAAGTGATTTGTTACATAATCCATGATCTATTGCACCAGTTTTTATGAATAAGTATTTGCAGGGGCAGAGCTACCATTAGGCAAAGGTAGGCACCTAACTTAGAGCCTCAAGCTTCTAGGGCCCCATAAATTAAGCCTAACATAAATACGTCTTGGTAATTAAAGTTGAACTAAACACCTGGGTCAGAGCCATTGTAAACCCGCAGCCAAAATTTAAAAATGCTTCACAAATGGGCAGTGGCTGGTAGAGACAGAGGAGCTGGTGATGGTTTGGGGTGAATGTGTGTGAGCATGCTCTCAAATTCTCAAATCAAACTCCTGATTCACTACAGATGTGTCTCTAAATGAGACAGAAGCCTATCAGTGACTGAGGGCCTGTGACAGACATGTATCATGACATATTTTTGACCAACAGGAAAATTAAACTGCAATACCACTGTTTAACCTGAAGGGTGTTCATTTGCTTCAGGGTTTAGTTACTCTTTAAACTTAATTTGGTAAAATAGCATTACAAAGCCAATATGCTGGTGCAATGTGGATCGGGCAGTGGTCAAATGCCAGAGTTCCCTGCTCAGACTGCTGCCTCCATGACCCGATTTTGGACAAGCGGAAGAAAATGGATTTGTTCACAATGCAACAGTTTTACTTTAAGTCAGACACGATTTAACATTAAATGCATGCACATCTGCAAAAACATACTCAAGTATAAAGACAAAAAATGGCTTGGCACAGCATAGCAGTTTAAGTCCGAGGTTAGACACAGTGGTCCTGCACAGAACCCACTTTTGGATAATGACCCACAAGTTAAAGAAATAACTTAGTATAATACGTTTTTGGTATAAAATAAATGTATGTATTAGCAGTAGCCGAGGAGACAAAGCAAACTTTAAACCATCGTTCCCTTGGAAAGACACCTCGCCCACCTTGCCTGAAAGTGTGCTAGTGTGATTGTGGTAGTGTGATTGGTAAGGGAAGCCGAAAAGACGTGGCTGCGACATTTCCATCAGTTTGTCCCTGAGCACCTTTACAATGTGTGACTGTTAATTACCATATTTTCCGCACTATAGGGCGCACTGGATTATAAGGCACACTGTCAATGAATGGTTTATTTAAAAAAAAAAAATCATATATAAAGGTGCACCGGACCATAAGGCGCATTAAGCGAAACAAAACAGTCAGACAAGTCATTCAGTCAAACTTTATTAAACGCGTTCACAAACACTCTCAACATTGTTCAAACGTTAATGGGCGTATTCACAATAACTTTCAACCTCGTTCAATTGTAACACGTAAAAAAAAAACACAGTCTGATACCGCTAAATCAAACGTTAGCGTATTCACAATAACTTAAATTTATTCAGTTATAACACGTCACCTTATAGTGCGGAAAGTACGGTATATTAATGAAAACTAGCACTGTTCAGCTAACTCGGGAACATTTACAGTGTTAAATTGTGTATGTAAATAACTAAATGAAATGAAAAAATTGGTTTATTTTGAAAGTGAAGGTAGAGTAAAATAAGAATACTATATTGTAGACCTAACCTAATTTCTGCATTGGTTAGGGACTTTCTGTTTGAAATTTGCATGTTCTTGGCAAACTTGGTGCTACCGTTTTACCATTGATCTAAAACATACACAATAAGTTAATTATCAAGAATCAAAACTTAAATAGGTGAGTTGTAGCTGTTTCTTTATAGTGATATATCACTCAATGGGAGTGGTTTCTCAAGCTTTGTATTTCTGACAGAAGATAATGCTTACAATCTGGAAAATTATAGAGTTCACCCATTGCTCCTGATAGAAAACAAAATAAACTCTAACTGACCTGCATATTTTTGAGATTTATATACTAGATTTATAGAATGCTGTAAAATTATAAAGGTAGATGCTGTGAGGTCATACAGAAAGGAAAACAAGCAGCTGCAATGTTTACCATGGTAACCCTCGGGGAAGGAGAGGACCCAAATGTTCACATATATTTATAACCTGACAAGCCAACACTTACTGGATGCTAGTTTTACAAAATACATTAACTCTGTGCTAGCACCTGAAAAATTTCTTACCCAGACAGTAAAGACCTCTCAACTTCAGACTGCAATGCCTTAAAGCTTTACCTGCAGTCGGCAGAGCTAACATTTCACAGTGATAAGACTCAGCACTGCTCTGTCCTCTGGTTCAATAATAGGAGACTGTCTTCAGGAGAAGGTACACCTCAGACGAACCCTCGCTGGTGGAAGTCAGACTGAACCAGCCTGAATTCTGAACTGTAGTGTCCTTTAATAACACAACTCTACCACAAAAGATGTTTTCACTTCCTGTTTCAGGATTTTTCCTTATTTGTTATACATAAGACATTACACAGAACTATGATTGCTGATTGTGGGGAAAATAATGTGGAACAGAGAATCCAATGTAATGTTGTGACATTTATCTTGTTTGTTGTCCCAATGCCTTTTGTGCAGTGGTTACTTCTAAAATGGGTACTTGGTCTTTAACAGTATAGGCCAAGTACATATTTTTCTATTCAGAATTTTCTTCAAATTTTATGAATTAGCAATCCCAGTTACATGAACCCGTTCCCAATTATGGGCCTCTAAGCAGGGCACATTCTAGACACCTCAGTTAGTTGCAGGACTCAGAATGATCTAGTGTTTGGTTGGCCCAGAACCTTCTTGCTGAGACTCTAACCACTCGGTCTTACACCCAATTATTACATGAAACATAAAATATACATCAAGTGGCATACAATTTTAAAATAAACTAATGTTTGAGCTGGTCAGAGCCGGGTCATTTCCCCGTCAGCGCTGAGGTGCCAGAGATCAAGTGATGCCTTCAACTCACTAATGACATGAGGCCATGGGCGACAACCAGCAGCTTGATTTATACACACTGACAGAGATGAATGATTCATGTGGTCAGAGGGAGACCAGGACACGTGTGTGGTACTGCTATAGTCCCACAGTTAAACCCAGACACACTCATACATAAATGCGACAAAGGTTTTATGTCTCAACACGGCTAAACAGTTCAGTGACAGTGATTTTGATTTCACTTGTCACAATCTTGGACATGGTGGTCTAAATTCATCAGTCCTCCAGACGTCTATAGCCAGTCCATGCTGGAGTGGATCCCACCTTTATGTGGTTCTCCCTATAGAGTTTCTAATTTTTTCTTTTTTTTTGTTACTGAGATGGAAGGTCTGATGACAAGGGATCTTTTTTAGTTTCAGTTAGTTTATCTGTAGTTCTGTAAAGCCTATGTAAAGGCTATACAAACACATTTAAATGTTCTTTTACATTTGTTTAGATTTGAGTGCTTATGTTTTATAATGTCAGCAAGCAATCAATTTAGATGCATTTAAAATAATACTTTCTCAAAATACTGTGTACCACCGCATGTAACATGTCACTTTAGTTAAATCAATTGAATATTACATAAAATAAAATGTGTGAATACTGACAAACTGATAAAAATTTAACAAGGCTCAAGCCCTGCTCCCAATGCCACACTGAAGATGGCTGCCAATATGTTATGTCATACGGCCTATTGAATGGCATACATATTTCATGTACAGTGAAATTAATAATGATTTTATAGGTTCATAATACAGTTGTATGCAATTGTGTATATAGGTACATATATCTTATTGCTTGTTTTGCTCCTCTACAAGCCTGAACTATTTAAATATTTGTCAGTTTTTTTTTTCTGTTTTATGTTGATTGATGACAATTATCTTAATTAAACATACAAACACATTTACAGTATGGCTACAACTATAATACATAGTTTACAACCACATTGGACATTCAAAAATGTCTAACCACTGAACATACCGTTATATCGAATACTTTGATATTTTCATGAAATTGCCCAAACCTAAATGTAGGATTTAGATTTTAAATCATGGTCTACTAAGAAACATATGTTACCAGCCCAACTGGTCAAACAGTCAAGAGACAAAAGTATTGGTTCCCCCTCAAATATATACAATTGTTTGTTAGCTAATTTTGTATCTTGCCTAGCAGCATCAATTATTATTTATTTTAAAGTGTGTGATTGTGGGAATGCTATAAAATGTTTTAAGCTGTGTGTCTGATTAGCTATATATATATATATAACAAATGCTATACTTTCACCATTTTGCATTATAACTAAAAGGGGTCAAAATGACCTCTCAGCTGTTCTAGATATAACCACTACATACTCTCCAAAACAATAGAGATGATGTAGAACACACTTTTGGAAAAGACATTGACTGTGAGACCGAGGGTTTTACACAAAGTTCCATGCATTTTAAAAGTCGAACGAGGTCAAAATGACCCCTTGGCTGTTCTACAAATATCATTAAAAAACATTCAGCATAGTCTTGAATGGACTTGAATGAACCTTTGTCACAGTTAGTCAGGTCTTGACTACAACTCTAGTCACAGCTAACGTCAACTTTTTGTTCTGCATTTTGAAGGATTTTCTGTTTCTCTTTCATTAGAGTTCATTGACTCAATGACCTCATCTCCTCTCTTTCCTTTTCTAATGCAATGATAATCCTAAATATGGAACGTACTGCTGTAAGCTAAAATGAATGACCTAATCATTTTGAATCAATTATTCCATCCATCACTGTTCACAGAAGATGGGGTGAGTATGCCCGGCAACTCTTATGAGCATTAGAAAAGAAGGGGTTTTAAGGGAGCTTTTTTCCATATTAGTATGCCCACAATAACAGTTCATAGTATAATTAAACACTCTCAACATGTCAAATAATTGACACCATACAGATGGGATGACAATAGACTAGGAATCCAACACAGTAACAACTTTCATAGAGATGAGTCTGAAGACGAGGAACAAAAACATATTTGCAATCAGGGTGTAACTAACTGCCCACTAAATACAGGGAGATAAGTAGGTCCCAGGGGAGGTGTGCTGACTGAGAAAACTTCTACAAATCTATCATTGATATTATTTTGGTTACTCCATGGGGAAATGCACTATCTGTGTCATAAGTTAGGCAAGCGGCTGTTACTACCATCTGTGAGGATCATCAGTCAAACTTACTGCACTCTCTGACTTATGAAAACACTTAATTAAAAAAAATTTAATTAAAAAAACGAGTTCCAGAGTCAGAGAGCTGCTGTAGATGTGCTTTCCCCATGCATCCCAAACCGTCACCTAACACCATCCTATAGTGACCTCTCCTCCCCCTATACCCCTCTCACCCAGCAGCATGCCCCGGTCGCACCAATCTGCTCAATAAACAACCCCTGGGCTGGACAGAGACAGTGCATAATGGTTCACCTGGAGGTGACAGCAAAAGAAAACAGAGCTCTTTGCATAACGAATGGAGATAGAGATAAGCTCACCAAAGCACTTAGGAATCTAGATAAAGGATTATTCAAACATGTCCAAAACTGGAGACGTTTTCTTCTTTAGGAACATGTGGGGGAGAGCTCAGTAGTGCATTAGGTGGTGGTAGTAAGTTATACTTTTGTTCATTGTTAAATATTAAACCCACATCTTATAATATACAAAGCATATTCTACTTATTGGATGTGTTGCTTCATACCAGTTCAGTAATTGTACTAAAATCTAAGGTATTGTATACATACAAGGGACTTTGTCAGCACTTTAATTTGTATTTACAAGACCTGTTGACAGGCCAGGAAAACATGCTGCCACCTCTAATTATAGCAAGTTTATGTTTGTACTTTTTAATAGAAAGTGTTGACTCACATCACAATTTAGGTGTGAGCACAGCACCACCACAGCCATGTTATCAAAAGAAATTAGAAGACCTGGTATGAGCTCAGGAAGTGTTAGAGGCTTGTGGCTAAATGAGGTCGAATCAGGATGTACAAAACAACTGCATATGCCTGGCTGTTTAAAAGGCCAGACCAGAGGCCCAACCTGAGAGCGATTTGTTGGGGAGGTCTAGTTAAAGTCTGGTGCTAAATGGGCAGCAGTTATGGTTCGAATGCTAATAAGTCTATTCCCCGTCTGTATGGAGACATCAAAGGAAAGTGCAGCTCGCTCGCCCAGGCCTTGCTATCATTATACAGAGTGTATGTGGAGGGGAGATAGACAACATGGTGTTTACATTAGGTCTATTCTTTGGGGACTGTGGCAGCATCCAGCCATGCTGTGACACACATCACACCAGCAACCTGCTCCTATTCATAATTAGCCTCTATTCACAGAGGCCTCATTTAGGGTGCTATTATCAGAGATCATTGTTATTTTCCTCTATGTATGCAGAGAATCCCATAGAGACTAGCATGTCTAGAATAGATAACTGGGCTATTTTGGTTAACCCATTTGTGTACACAATACTGGAGACATACAACTAAGTAAGAATTCCCATAAGTGATTTCTAAGGAATTAATAGATTCTCAGAGTCTGTCTTTTTAATTGAATGCTGGAACAGCACATTTTCTCCAGTTCACTACAGTTTTGACTGCACTAGATTACCTTTTGGATAATGTAGTCCTAAAAGGTCAAATAAGCACTGACAAAGCTCCCATAAACATCTGTCAACCCATACATGTAAGATCATTATTTTTCTATTTTTATTTGGTGCAGAAGAGTTATGCACTTGCACCATTTTGATGCCAAATTATAGATTTTGATCAGTAACTCTAAAAATTATAAATATTATTGTGATATTTTGCAGTAAAAAAAAATTATAAGCTCATCAATCATCTTTGATCAATTTTACCCAAAATGTCACTTGTTCATTTTAGATTTTCATAAATTGTCATGAATTTGGAATATAAACCTTCTACTGATGTGCCTTTGTTCAAAAGTCCATTTCACTCTGTATGACTATGGTTTAGGTGTGTTGAACCAGTGTGATGGATGGTGGTGTTGTGAAGCTGCCCCTATGCTGAGACCCTGAAAAGACAGACGGGAGATAAGGTGTGCCCTGTAAAAGAGCACATCTCCTCAACACATCGATCCTCTCTGCCACCAAAGCAGGGGGTCCTCACTTGCCAAACCTCAGATAGAGGTGGTACAAGAGTTCAAAGTTTTGCTGGTTTAGAAAGCAGCCTCCAGTGATAAAGACACTCAGAGATAAAACCATGTTGAGCCCGAAACAGATTAGAAAAATAAAATGTGTATAGCTTTGTTTTGGGGAGAGCACTATACAGCTCAGCTGAAGACAGCCTCAGAAATATCATCCTATTTGTACGAATCGTTCAGATATAGGGTTGGAAAAATAACTTTTTCATTTGTAGCCACTAGAAGGTTTTTTCCCTCATTGAAAACATGAACAGAGTTGTATTTAGTTTTGTTTCTGCATGTTTAAGTGTATGAATAATGAGACACTGACCTTCTCATGAGGTAAAAAAAAATCTTGAAAAGGGCAACATGGGGCCCCTTTAATAAAATAAGAAAAACGTGAGACTTGGCATTTTCAACTTAATTGACCCTGTAGACAGTGGCAGAAACTTGGCAGGAATAGCATCGCTGGAAGTCAATTAACAATGAAGGGAGGCTTTGTGCACTAAAGAAAAAAAAAAAAAAAGATACTTGTTCCAATTATAATTTCTCTGGAGTTAATAAGACACAGCTGCGGGTCACAATCAACTGTTTTCTTTTTAAAGTATGACATTAATTGACACATGAGATCTGACGTTCCTGTGTTGACAAGCCACAAATTCGTCTCAATTTTGCTGCCGCTGAGTTGAAACGGAGCAATCAAACACCACCATGTCTATTATTAGTTGAAGAAGAAACCTGGATCCATCAACAAGGTGGAGAACTGGTGATTTGCTACAAAATAAATGATAATGAAAACATAATAGCAAAAGAAAATTGGTTCATGTGTTTCTCTCAACGAGGCAAATCAATACATGGTTGACTTCAGCGGAGTTGGGCGCTAGGCCGGAATATGGTGTACGTGGTAAGCTTGGTTATACGAAGACGCATGCTCGCAACCTCTGACCTCAATCAGCGAAGTGCTTTAGATGGTGGTGGGCTGAGGGCCTCTCCAGTTCACTGATAAGGAGAGGGGTGCTATGAAACACTGGTGGGAAAATCTGGTCTGGTCTTTTGTGTCCAAGCAGATGAGGACCACTCCAGGCTTCATCATTAGGCTTTATTGAAAAAAAAATTGCTAGCATGAACTTTACTGGGCATCCCTCTGGTGCATGTGTGTAAAGATTATAATTCAAATTGAATAAATGTTAAAGTTGGTCAAAAAAATGGAACTGAAAAATGGAAAAGGATACCAGACATATATTTGCATTGTATAGCCTCTTCTTGGTTTGCCAACCTTAAATATATAAAGATACATGTTGTATTTTTTATATATGAAATAAGGTCATAGTGTCATAGTAGATGCAATAAAAAATATTGTACAGAAATGTCCAGTAACCACAAACCTGAAGAGACCTAGATTGTGCTAATTTGAAAATGTGCTTGAAATGCACTCATTCCCATCCCCCCCTTTAAAGTCTAAAAATAACCCCCTTTATCACTTATCTGACCACGGTGAAGAAGATTATTTCAATCATGTCACTGTAAAAGTCACATTTGAGTAAAGAACAATAGAGGGCCTGGGCAGTTCTCGCTCGGCTGTCTTAGACTTCCTTTGTGGCTTTGATGATAATGTACTCGGGCAGGCAGCTCAAATAATGACCATGTCTCAGTGTGGGACAGTGCAAGGTTGCTCTGCACTAAGCGCTAATGTTTTGGTACAAAGACACTTACAGCAAATACACCCTCAGCCTGTCAAGAGTACAAGACAGATGCAACAATATAAAAAGTGCAGCTATAATTGCTTTAAAGGGGGCAATTTGTTGGACACTGAAAGAAACCACACATTGCTACAAGTTTATATCGTTTGCATTGGCTAGTGTAGTAAAGTGGGTGTGGCCAGCATGGGAAAAGAGGGCCTTAAAGTGACAAGCAGAGACACACCACATAAATGAGGCTTTTTTTAATGTCAGGAGGAATCCAGACATTTTAGGGGAACAAGAGAAGTACTCACCTCCCCCTCCTCCCAGAAGGCTGGAGTTTGCTGAAAAAGAAGAAAAAATATGTCAATATGGATCATTTAATAAAGTCAGCAATATTTCTATTAACTGCACAAGCATGAATTTTAACAATGCAAGTATTGACTAAATGATCTATGTGCAACGTAATTGTTTTTGATATCCCTCAAAATGCATTTATACTTGAACAATCATTGTATTTAGGCAGTTCTTAGAAACATCGCTCAGAGAAATCTTTTAAATAATGTTGGCTTCTATCTGTCGTCTGGCTGCTCATTTTTTACATTTTCTATCTGTGAATGACAAAATTGATCTTTTTAAGCAAATGCCTGGCAGAGCCGCTCCAGTCTTTTTAATCCAACTTGGCAACACTGTGTGCGATTCACTCAGCAGCTAATTTCAATATTCGCTTCTTGGCTGATTTCTTCCTTGGCAACAAGACAGAGGTTATGCTCAATAAAACATGTGGTTCATTAAACGCAATTAACAGTGGCCCGTAGTGAGATGCATTTGTGATCTGCTTCTGCACCACATAAAGCATCCTGACTCTAGTTCAGCTCTGCTCACTCATGGTTCTCTTTTTAATTCAGATCTGTGAAAAGAGGCTCCTTGTGCTAACAGATGTGCATTACCATTTTTCATTGGTTTGAATCGCTGTCTCTTCCAACTATGAACCATGTTATTCTGAATTATTAGCTGCACATCAGTAAATCTCTGGTCTACACAAATCAATTTTTTAAAGGGGGCTTTTAACGCTAACACGACATTTCTGAGCTTTTAACCATATTCAAATGTTATAAAAAACACGTTGTATTGTTAGAGTCATGCAAGTTTAAGTGATCCAGTATGCTGAGAAGCTGACATTCTAAAGAGCTAAAAACGCCTGGTTTTTATCTTTCTGTGTAGATTGCTACTACTGCCCATTGTTTGCATTGGCTGCAATAGTGGGCATTCCCAGGGGGTCTGCACTGAGAGAGAAATGGACTTAAGAATAAGCAAAAGGTATCATTTTCAATAAACATGTGAAAAACAAATGTAAAAAAAAGTATAATTTAGCCACTGCATGGCATAAAAGAGAAACAAACACACTGTGATGTTGTTAGCTAACTGGTGTGTTTGAAATGTCACATGCTTACATACTAGAATTTAATGCTCTTCTGTCTCCACCATCATTTGCAGACGACACCATTAAGTTTTGGCACATTTGCAACAGTTAATAAACATGTGGTTGAGAAGTATCCATTTAATCACAGCACATAGGCATGGTTATTACTTTTAGCCTGCGTTTGTAAAAGGGGACTTCACTCATCTTTTAAACACCTTTCTGTGTCACCAATATTGCTCTAGCATTGTTCCCATCTGAACACCATACATTTGAGTGGACGCAAGCACAAAGAAAGCTCTCCCTCTGCAGAATTTGTTTAATCAAAAGGCTTTTGTTATGCATGTGTACACGCAACAAAGTCTATGAGCATAACGTACACAGCTCACAGTAAAAGGGATGTACTGACAATCCACTGTCATGTTTACAATAGCACCTCTCCAGGTTTTTCTGTGATGAAAAAGACACTCGGGCTCTCGATGCCTTTGTGTAGCTCTGGAATCTGTCAGCTATCAACAGCATGCACACCACTCAGATGTGCCTTTCCACAACACTCATTCTCACATTCATTACTGGGTTAGGAGATGGCGAGCACTCCTGTAAAAGGGACCACAGTAAACAAATAGCAAATATAATATGAAGGGTACATAAGTAACCGTACTGATTGTAGACACGTGTATTGGTTTGTAAGACAATTCCAGCAACAAGCAAGTGTACTATTTGTGCTGGTCCCAAGCCTAGATAAATGGCAATATAATATGCAGATCACAGCTTGCTCTTACGCTGCTTTTCCCATTTGGAGGTGGAGGGAGACCGGTGCCTATCAAAGCAACTATGGGCCATAAATGGGGTGTACCCAGGACAACTGCCAGTTAGTTGCACGGCTGAGGCAAGTGCACAGACTATTCATCCTCATGCTGATTCACAAACTCCATTGTACATTCAATACTGGTCATCCACATAATACATTCTAATGTGGATTGACATCTTTCAAGGCTGGAGTTTGAATTTGCGAGTGTTAAAAATGAAAGAAATGACATTAATGACAATCCTTACTATAGGGAACATTGACAGTAACAGTTTGTGAACCAGTTTACAACAAACTAACGTTCTTCTAGTTTTCAACACAGTCTATCATCTTTTCTCTGAGTCTCCTGCAGAGATATCCTATTAAAACACTGGGGTTTAATTACCTGGCATTATGGAAATGCATACCTGAGGGGGGCGCTTCATTTACTCCATGCTAATCAGTGACTGGAGATGTACTTCTAATCAGGCTCTGTTTGAGTGAATGGGTAAGAGTCGGTTGTGCTGGTAGTCGTGGTGAACATCACATGAGGTTTGGGGGTTAAGACACTTTGTAATCACATGTAACTAGGTGGGAGCATAGCAATAGCCCACTGGGAGATGAAGACAGCGCCTCAGGAAATCTCATCTTTTTTGTTGTTTTTGATTAATTTTAAAATAAGGAGGGTTAAAAAGCAGCTTTGTGCATTTCATCTCTTTCCCAGCTGCATCTTCTCCTGATCACGTCATAAAATATGTTTTGGCAGTTTATTTTAGAGCACACTGCACGGTCTGTGCATACCAGCATCAAACCCACAGTGGCAGTGCACTTGGGCCACAGCGACACATCAAGGAAGACATTAAGATCTCTAAATGGATGATGAATACTTGGAGAGTCTTCATGAAAACAGCTGGTAACACCCCTCTCCACCAAATGTAGTTCATGGCCGGTGATTAAACCCAGTTTATACTTGGGCCAACAACGACCAGAGTGCATAGTTACCAAGCTCCAGTTTTATGGAATCAACTTCAGCCCATGTCAGAGAGACAGACAGTCCCTACATTTAAGGTTAGACTTAAAACCTTCCTTATGCTTAAGCTTATGTCCAGGACAGCTAAAGAACAGGGTGGATCTCAGAGTTCTTTCTCAGAGATAGATGAGCTACGCTGCATTAGGAGCTAGATGCTGGGGGATGTATGGTGCACAGAGCAATTTCCCTTGCCTCTTTCTGTCTCTTCATTCTACACTTTTCACTTTTTTACCAATGGCTCTCTCTGTCTCCCCATGTTTACACTTTTTCAGATGCCTGGTTGCTGTTAGATGTCCCCGTCTATGTTGCTGTCCTCACTGATGGTGGAACTCTCCTAGACCCCGCTCAAACCTCAAAGCTTCAGATGCCTGACTTGCTGTTAGATGTGCCAGTGGCAGCCTCTTTGTTTGTGTTCTCATCTGGATCCCCCCACCCCCAACCAAACCTGCTGCATCTCCTCATTCACTTGGATGTGCCCCTAAACCTGCTGCCTCCATACACACATTGAGCTCTCTTATCACAAGGACCTCATCCGTCCATCCTGGGAGTGGATCCCTCTATAATATGGTTCTCCCTGAGGTTTCTCTTTTTCCCATAAATGGGTTTTGTGAAGTTTTTACTGACCACGATGGAGGGTCTAAGGACAGGGGATGTCCTGGGACAGTCCTTTTGTTTGTGTGTTTATTGATTGTCTATTAATTTTGTTTATTGATTGCAATGACCTTGTTAATTGTTTACATACATCTCTTTCTGTGAAGCCCT
>JAVQKC010125894.1:0-27265 GCA_036025475.1 Philypnodon macrostomus
GGTGCCCGTTGGTAATAGTTGTAGCAGACGTACGGGGCAGACATATGGGGCAGACGTATGGGGTCGTTTTCGCCGATATATACTTTGCTGTCGGGGACGACAGCACAGGCCTTGTTATATTTTAAATTCAATCTGCACTCCCCAAACGGCCCTGTGTAGGGATGAGGAAGTATCGCTATGACTGCTATGACTGCTATGACTGACTCGAACAGTGCGGCTGGAGCAGAGGCAGCGATAGAAGCTTTAGGGAACTGGGGTGGTAGCTCAATCTGGGGCCCCACACATAAAAATAAAAAATATATAATTCACTGAAAAAAGAAAAGAATTTTAAAAATAATTGTGATTAATAACAGCCCAAAAGTGTAATTAATCAGATAAAAGAAAATTATTGATTGACAGCAATAATTTTTACATACAGTTTTGTAGAAAGTATGGCTGCAAAAAAAAAAAAAAATAAATTCAATATGCAATAACAATTTTGCATATTGAATGATGTTTGGAATTGCTTTTTGACACAAAAGGTTTGAATACAATCAAAACTCAGATCATTAGAGCTAAACCAGGACTAAACTAAGGCTAAACCAGGCCAACATTGTAAAGAATATGTTCTCAATGTTTTGCCTGATAAAGAAAAAAAATAACTAAACAAGGACAAAACCAAGGCTATAAAAGGAATAAACTATAACTAAACCAGCACCACACCAGAGCTATTATTTCTTATAAAATATTCAGCATATGTGTTATTGCTTTTGCTGAGAGTGCCATATCGAAATATTTGCCATAATGTGCAGCCCTAGTAGCCAGTGCACTTTCAATGTATCCACAAGCATCTCCCTTTAATGAAAACCAGATGGCTGTCGACAAGAACATGAATGTGGTGCATAACGTCCACTTTAACATGTGTTGTTTGTATTGGCCTCTGTCTGAATGTTGTACGATGGCTTTTGGTGGCTTTTTTGAGAACAGTGTAAATCCGTTTTTGTGCAAGTGCATCTCCTCATGGGCCAGCTTTTATTCAACATGAGCCATTGTCTGTGTTTTGATTGTCATTAGGCTCAATGTGCGGTCCTGCATTGCCTCTAATTCATATGGGTTACTTTAATGGGTTTCTTGAGTTTCAAATACAGTTACTACACAAACAATATCTGATTTTGTGTTTAATTTATAATTAATTCATTCTAGTTGTTTTCTAGTAGTATTCTATCTTTTCTATGAACCTAGCACCCTAACCATGGCCCTGGCCCTAACTTTAACTATTTGACATTCTGGCCCCAAACCTTAACCAGACTCAGGGACCACTATAACACCCTAACCATGGCCCTGGTCCTAACCCTAACCAGTTAAAATCCTGCCAAAACTAACAACATGAATGTTGGTCCTGGAACATCAGCAACACAGGAACATCAGATCAACCACTGTAGCCTAACCCTAACCCTAACCCTAAGCTGCCTCATGTTTTGTTATCTTGTGCGTTCGAGTGGTTATCTAAGCTAATGTTTTTATTATCTCAAACTTATCTCAAACCAGTCTCTATTGGATACTGACATCCAATCAGCCATGTTCAAAGTCACTACCTTTTATTTTCAGTCTGATGCTTGCTTTGATTTTCCACAGGTTAAACGCATGTTGTCTTGTGTTCTCCTTGATCAGATATTCACTTGACTTGAGCACCCATGTACCCATCCATGTCTTAAAACAGACAGTGTACTAAATGTAATTATACTTAGATAGAGGGCCTCTTATTTTTAGAAAGAGAACAGATGCTCTGCTTTGGTAACACTTTATTATGCATCTATTATTTTATAGCAGTAAACTATATAGTATTTTATATTTTATTATATTATTAAAAACACTGAGCTATCATTCCTTCACCTCCCCAGCTTCAAACTGCACCCCAAAAGATGGCACAAGACAAAGTTACAGATACACATGTGTATCACCGTCTTGGTTGTACGTAACACTAGGTCACAGTATTTAACTAATATGTTTATGAATATACTGTATGTGATCTATTGAGCATTATCCAGCAATATTTTAGACAAATACTCAGATTGAAAAATTCTAAATAAACTCAGAAAGTCAGAATAAAGATTAATCTAGGACCTAACCTGGTCTAGTCCAGTACTAAATCAGGATAAACCAGTTCTAAATCAGGACTAAACCTAATCTACACTAGGACTATGTAAACCGGGTCACAGGAACAAAGTGCATGAACATAATGCTGTAAACTGTGAAATGATTATGAAATACAAAAGCCAAACACATGCGTAGGTTTTAACCAGAAATAACATCTAAACTAGGATTTAACCAGGGCTAAAGCAGGACTAAACCAAAAAGAAATTCTAAACCTGGTATAATCTAGTTCCATACCAGGACTAAACCAGGGTGAAACCAAGTCATCCAAAAGCAGCATAGCAAAATAAGCCTAGCTGTACAAGAGCATGAGCATAATCCCATATACTGTGAAATGAACACCACTGCACCGGGAGCCGATAAGGGCACAGAGACCACCCAGAGAGCTACACTATTTTATACCAGTCTCTCATTTGAACACATCCAAGACAGGAGCCTAATGAAAACTACTGAGCTAAACAGTCGATAGATGCATATTAAAAAGTCCTTATAATGCAGCGGGAGATACAGTGTCTCAGAAAGACCACAACAGTGCAAGCTCATAAAGGCACCATAGAAGCATCATAGTGGGTTTAGTGCCTTTGGTCGCTTGATGCGGGGGCATGTAATGAGGCTGTGCAAATTAAAAGCCCATCAACATAGTGGTATGAGAGACTGGAAGAGACTGTACTGTAACTTCATAAAGCAGCCATTGGGAGGGCACCCACTGCTAATGAGGCTGTTTGTGAAGTGCTGTTTACTATTTGCACAACTTTGGGATGACACATATGTTAACTGGTGTTTTAATTGGAATATAATGTGTACTAAAAATGGTGGTCAGCAGTTAAACCGTTTTGTATAGAGCTCGGAATCACAGAAATACAAAAGCAGCACAACGCTTTACAACTGAGACCGTTACTCAATCACTTTGCTACTTAGTGGTACCTACGGCTGTATCACAAGCAGAGGTGGGTAGAGTAGCCAATCATTTTACTCAAGTAAGAGTATTCTTACTCAAGTAAGAGTATTATTACTTGAGTAGTGTCACTTTTTCTTACCATGTACTATTATTGCATGCTATTAGTACTCGACCATCTTAGCGAGTCTAACGGTTCTTCTGATACTAAGCATTTCATTGCATTTTTGGACCTTGTGTTGAACCTGCATATGACAAATACAACTTGAAACTGAAACTTCTTATTTATATAAATAATGTTACTCCAGTAAAAGTAAAAAGTGGTCATTTACAATTACTCAAGTAAGAGTAGAAAAGTACTGGTGAAAAAACTACTCAAATCCTGAGTAACTGTTTGAGCATAATGTCAGATTATTTGTTTCATTTTGGGGTAATCTGGCAAAAACATTAAAAGATAATAAACAGATTTTGATATTTTCAAAAGATTAACTAAAAACATAAATAATATTTTCAAAAATTAAGGCACAAGGAACAGAATTTCCACATCATCACATTTTTCACATAAAGCTGTTCTTACATGACACACAGAGATTTCCAAGATTTTACTCAAGTAAGAGTACAGTTACTTCAAAATATTATTACTCAAGTAAAAGTAAAAAGTATTGTGCAGTAAAGCTACTCTATGGAGTACAATGCATTTAAAAAGTTACTCAATTAAATGTAACTGAGTACTACCCAGCTCTGGTCACAAGTTATTATTAAGTTAGTACTGTTATGCTGATTACCTACACAATATACACTATCATTTAAGCCAGACAGGATGCTTGTCATTAACCTTTAAGCTTTTATTTCAAACAAGCTTCTTTTTTAAAAATCCTGTTCTAACAAATTTGATTAAATAAGAAAAAGCCCTTACATCAAGTGCAAATGAATTATACTTCACTACACATAGGCTACCCTACAGGCTCTCTGACCATCAACAATCACCCTAACACATTCAGACAAAGGCAAGGTTGGCAAAGTGTTTTGCCCAATTACACAGCACTGTTATGGAGGGTTGGAGGGGGAATCAAACTGCCAATCCCCTGTATAGTGGATACAAACTTTTCACTGTGGATGTAAAAAAACTTTACTGTACAGCACAGTAATAATATGGTAATAGGATGGTAATAAACTGGCAATAATATCGCTACCACATTCAATTACATAGAAATGACTTTGAAATTGAGCATTATTTCAACATTATTACCTGTTTATATATGAACCACTGCCTTTCTACACATGAACTGCTTCATAACAGTATTTTCGTCACTTATAAGCTATGACATATCATAGAATAAACATGCACTTATGTTGGGCAATTTGCTTTAGGTAATGGGAATCAGTGGTCACAGCACTTCAGTTTATACATGATATCAGGAAGAGGGCTTCACAAGTGTGTGTTTTGATGTAAAACTCTTTAGAGGTGTTTAAGGCCATTTCTTCACAACACCCCCACACATTGACGAGAAGTGAGCCAGGCATTCATCTTGAGAGGTGTCAAAAGGGACTTAGTATGATTTTATGCATTTTTAGACCTGGTTCAGTCCTGGTATAGACTGGGTTTAGCTGTATATCAAGGTGAGGTTTTTTTTACCATAGATTCCCAGTGATTCATCATTGTAGGCCTTTTAAGAATATGCCTGAGTATTTTATCACACATAGCACCCATATTATCTGCCAAGATCCCATTGCAAGCAATCATTGTGACACACCAATCGATTCACTTCTACACTTGACGATCTCTACGACTTTCTCCAGTTCAGTTTGTAGTTGCCCCACTTTCAAGCTGCTTCAATCAACCAACTATATCTCCAGCCAATGTGCAGCACCATCACTATTTGGGACCTGCCCTACTTTTAGCTCCTCCAATCTTGCGCAAGTCAAGGTGGGGCAGTAATAAGGCATCCAGACATAGACTGAGAGGTCCGGAAGGCAAAGCTAGAGAAGGACATAGAGGAGAGAGATAGAGAGTGCCTAGATCCTCGCACAGTTATATTAATGAAGTAATGCATTGTAACTGGTTTTACTAATTCTTAACTAATCCTTTATAGTGTGAATAGTTAACCTGAAGACATTTGCAAAATACATTGGAGGAGATACATGCCAATTCCCCAGCAAAAAATCTAACAAATTAAACTTGTAATATTTTTGTAAAATTTTTCAAATTTGGATCAATAGTTTTCAAATTGTAAATGTCCATCCATCCATCCATTTTCTTCCGCTTGTCCGAAACTGGGTCGCGGAGGCAGCAGTCTAAGCAGGGAACTCCCGCCTTCGACCGCCACCCGATCCACATTGCACCATGGTACCTCCCACCGACCCTCCGGTTGAAGGGCGAGCATCTACCTACTGCACCACCGCTGCGGCATAAAAACAAACCATACAAGAGCTCAAAGACACATACCTTGTTCAGAGACAAGATTAATCAAATGTGGTTATAAAACGCAAGATGAATTGTCACGAGATTTGTAATTTTAAAAAAACATCTTGTACTGCTCTCACTGTGGGCCAATCACGTGCCAGTATTGCCATGATCAGGCGGGCTTTAGGTTTGCCAACAACAAGCTTTTTAGCAAAACATATTAGCAACATGTCATATCAGTCCCTCCACTTTTCAGACATGTTCACATCAATTATAAAACTGATCTAAAGACCAAATTATACGCAATCCTTTTTAACAATACAACTTCAACACACACGAGACATGGACGTGGAGGCGAATAGTCCTGGGCTGACCTTTTAGAGTTTGGAAAGATAATACCTTTTGAATAAAGTTATATAGTGTCCAGATGGTGTCCCAGGCCACACTTGGGTCGTGTGTGAGGGCAGATTGATAGATAAATACTATATATGCAGCAGATGATTCAGCAAAGTGAGAAGTTAAGAGGCTTCAGCAGAAGTTAAAGGTCAGCAAAAGGTCCAAGCAGAGTCAGTCAAATAAATACTACAGTCAAGACTGTGTGGACTTTATACTATACCAAAAGAGATTGAAGTGGTCGGGTGATGATTGTGTTTGTATTGGACTAAACCGTATCAACACCAACAATGGCTGCATCATTTTGATTTATAGATACTGCTGCTGGCAAAGGAAATCCAGAACACTTGTTTAATCTGTTGCTGTTAAATGTTAAAAACACAATTATATATCGTCCAACGCATCATTGGATAGCTACAGTCAACATCACCTACAGCATAAAAAGAATTGTTGTAATATATATAGTGTACAAATATGTGAAAATGACCAGTTTTGGTTAGATAATTTGATAGATAATTCAATGAAACACAGAAGTGTTTTCTTTGCAGATTTACTTCTTTAAGATTATTAACCAGACCATCTACAAGTGTGAAATGATTTTTGCATATAAAAGAATAGTATAAGTCAATGTAATACACAGTCAGGATCAATACAGTTTAAATCGGCCTGTTGTGTGTTTTTTCTGCATGTTTTATAAAAAAAAATAATAATAATATAAAAAAGCATGAATCCGAAGAGATAAATAAGCTCTGCGGCTATTTACTGGAAAAAATGGAAATATTTCTGGTCCATCCGCAGGCCGTAAGACATCACGGCTTCCCAAGAGGAGCCCACAGCCTAGAGCAAGGCCGTGAAAATGCAATAAACAGAAAAGAATACAACTATGCCCATGAATCAAAAAGGTGAAAGCGCTTTGAGAAAATGGAGAGACATAGAATCGTAACAAAATCATATACATATACTCCCTGGCCACTTTATTAGGTAGCCCTTGTAAAAAGCGAAGGCGTGTCTGGTCATCCTGTGCATTTACAGATGGTGTTGATTAAATTTTTATTTGAACGAATGTGACCTTTATATGATCTCAAACCAGTCATGCATCAACAAGGTATTTTCGCCCACAGAACTGCCGCTCACTGGATATCAAACCATTTTATGTAAAAACTAGACATGGCTGTAGGGGTGAGTGATATGGTAAAAACACAATATCATAATTTTATTAATAATAAATAAATGAATTAAATTAATTATCACGAAATGGGTTTTATTAGTTACCTTACATTTCTTATAAAGCCTTTTAACTGCACATTCATTACATCCAATCTAATGTTAATCATAATTGAAATAAAATGAGCATAAATTAATGTACTGTAGCACGATCGTCATTAATATCACGATTCAGTCTTTTATCGCCAACAACCCACATGTGACATATATTTCCTTTAAACTAAAAAAATAAAAAATAAGGATAAAATGTATTTCTGATAAAAAAAGATTGTGTGTTATATCATGCCCAAGACAAGCTCCAAATACATTATAGACATGATAAAAGTGTATTAAAATGATCCAAACATCCAATATTGGAACAGCGTCTCTATGGACCAACAATAAAATTTGCCCAGTTCACATTTTATGATGGAATATCTCATAACCCCTGCATCTGTGCAATGCATCTTTTTAGGTTTTAAAACCCATATTAGGAGGATCATTTTAATGCATTTTCCCTCCTTTAGTGTTGAACTGGGGTTATAATTATTGGAAATGTGATAAAGGCCTGATAGATGAGGCCTTGATATGAAAAATGGCTATCAGGGGAACTCTAAAGACTTTTCACAGACTCAATATCTCCAATGTGACAGGATACCATAAACAATACACACAGTACTATGGGATGAGGCCTTAATGACCATCTGAAGCAGGGATAATGGCAGTTCGCATAAGGCAAGCCGTTTATCTGAGTCAAGATGTGAAGCGTCGTCAATCACCCACTATTGTCGTAAGAATCTGTGTCTATCTTTGGCTCATGTGACTACAATAGCTTCATGATTCAATTTCTATTTTTGTGCTTAATGTATCTAATTTTTATGGACCTGATCAATAACTTATTAGCAGAGAGTGCAACAGAATCTTGGCCTAGAAGGTAGATAAAGCCATAAAGGGCTAAAAAATATCTAAACTGGGACTTAAGAAAGAACTAAAACCATAATTTAACCATGAGAGCTGAATCTGGACTAAACAAGGTCAAACCACAAACAAGTCTAAACTAGAATTAGGTCTAAATTAGAGTCTTGGTTTAGCCCTAAGAATATTTTCAGCAAAATATCAATTATACAAAATATGTCAAATTAATGTGAATAAACAAGCAAACTATTCTACATGTATTTGTCACTAAAAGTTGACATTGTAGCCTCTGTACCTCTTAAGAGAATGACAATAAAGGTGCAGGAAAACAGCTTGGTCAACATCTATGGATTACTCATTAAATCTGCTCTTTGTTGATGGAACTTCATCTCATTTTTAGCTCCGAGCTCGGATGATGAAACACAATTACTGGCTGTTTTAGGTTCCTATATGCTGTATTTCTCTCATCATTTCATTACATTGTCTGGGCTTTTGTATTAACAAAGAAACAGAAGAAAGAAATATACACAATGGCTTTTTCACATTCAGCACCACACGGTAATATCAGGAGATTTACATTATTAAGTTCAATAATGACAAAATGGGACCCAGCCCAGGGGGTTCATGATGAAGAATGTAAGCATATAAAAGCTATTAGAACAATTGGCGTCTGACTGAGATGAATAGGCAAAAAGACAACAACAAAACCATTGTGAGGTTATAGGCACGGCCCAAAAGATGACACTGGTGCATAGCTTCCCACAATCTGTGACCTCTGTGGCCTAAGGTGAAGGGTCAAAACCAGGTAATATGTATAGATATCTGTGTCACTGTGTAGATATCTTCTACATTGACTGACAAATAATATTTTCTATTTGGTTATACCGACTAACTGCAGTGAATCAAGCATTCCTGATTCATTTTCCAAGCCAATATTTGAAAGCACACAGATAAATGTAGTTATTTTCTACAATTTACAAAGCTTCCAAGACCCATAAAGATTACATTAATACACTTATATGTGAAAACTGCACTCAAACAGTAAAGGAAGTTGAAGTTAAGCAAAGCGAGAACTACAGTATGTTATGTAGTACTTAAATTGTTCATGCTTTCAGCTATGTTACTGTCCATTGTAGCATTCTCTGCTTTTGTACTTCAGTGAGACCCTACTCCAGCACAGCCAACAAATCCTCGTCGTTGTGTCTTGATGTAACAAATTGACTGTGAAAATGCCTCTAAAATATGTTCTCATATATGACATCCTTCAGGTAAGATAATAAATACAGTCTGTGAAAATCTGTGTATTTGTGAATGGTATTATATCTATTATAATATGCACACCACTGTCTGTCAGACTACTACTTGAATATACAGTACATTGCTTAATTCCATCTGACATTTTGATGAACACATATCGTGCACCTGATTGCATGTCACCGGTGCTCATGAGAAAACCATTTCCCGCTCAGTCTTTTGGAAAAGCAGTGGTCTCTTCCTGTTTGAGCTCTCGTCTGTGGTGAACACACACATTCTTTGGCGGCCCACAGTGTCTCTGCTAAAGGGATTTGTTCTGCTGTTTTTACCGCACGGCTATGCTCATGCGTGCGACCAACGGATCTGCAGGCCTTTTGTGGTAATGGAAGTGCCAGATAATCACGCTCACACCTAAGTGTCAGAACCAGGGTGGGCGTTAAAAGCAGAATTTGACAATCAAAAGCACTTTGACCAATATTTTGCAACTAGACTTTTTATCGTGTAAGGGGATCCTTTAATAACCGCAATAACATATTTGCAATATTGTGACTTTTTTGCTATTTCTCCAGTTCTTTAGATGCTTGCCTTTTGATGGTGGCAGGAAGCTGGGGTATAAAAACAGCCCACAAAAACATGGAGGGGACATGCAGACTCCACGCAGAAAGACTGTGTGTCAGCTGGCCCGAGAATTAAAGTGACATCATCCTAGCAATGCAATGTTACCAACTTGATTTTACTTTTGCTTACATTCATATAAATAAAAATATCCAACGCTATTTGGTTCATAATTCTAGTTTGAGTCGGCTGGTGTGTGCAGGACTGAGCCCCTGGACGCGTCTCTGCCCAGGGCCACGGCACTAAAGTCGGGTCTGTGAACACAGAGGGTGTGCTGGTCTCCCCACTGCCACTTAATAGGCTAATCAAATATCCATGTGCATCTCGATCTGTGACATGTGTTGTTTGTGATCTTTGGGAAGTAATGCATGAGTACAATGCAGTTGGTATAAATTTAATAACACCCTGCTTTCTTCATGACCTCCAGGTCTTGCTGTGGGTTCTTACCAGCTTTCTCTCACCCTGAATGGTTGTCTGTCTTTATATGCATCTGTGTCAGTCCTGCAACACCACCTAAGGCCCATAGTTGCAGGGATACACTCCAGACAATGGGAAAAGGCATAGACATTTTTTGTGATAGACAAACAGATCTTTTTAAAATGAAAATCTGAGCAGATAAAACATGAATACAGGAGTCATTGGATGTTTTTGTTACAGTAACGATAACAACCTGCAGTAAATTACAAAGTCGAGACCATGATGAGAGACAGCCCTGACTGAAAAGCCAAATGGAAAGATGATATAAATCTTGTAATGTTAAATCTATTCACTTAAAACACACAAGTTGGAAATAGTGAGAAGTCTTTTTGCTTGAAGGGTGTGGGGAGGATGAGGTTGGAGATGGAGGCATTTTTCCATCCATTAGTGGCGTAGCATGAGATACAGCCATAATTCATTTTCCATATCTTCACCAAATGAACTAATCTCATCAGAATCGAGCAAGAGCCGCCTGCATGTTTCACATCAATCATCATTCACATGCACACATACTGCATAATAATAGGATAGACATAAGTAAGTATACTGTATGTTGTAAACAGTTCAATAAAATCTACATGAAGACACTATTCAAGACTAAAATGAACAATGAAAAATGTAAATAAATGTATTTACCTCCCGTTTGCAGACGTTTATTTTAAAGACAGAATTAATAGTAAAAAAAATAATTAAGCTGTCCTCAAAATGATCTATTGTGACATTTGTGCTATTACAAACAACCAGTGCTGCACGTTATGAGAAAACAGCTTGATAGTCCAAAAATATGTTATGTTATAATACAGTATTTGACATACAGGACATGCAGACTCCCTTCTCCAGGCCTGAGGATCCAACCCACAACCGCCTAGCAAAGATGCAGCAGTACTAACCATTAAAAGGCATAACTCCTAACAACTCAAGTACATCCATACTGCACTTGTCTAAGTAGGGACACTTTAAATATATTATATGGAAACCTGCTGCATCTCCTCATTCATCTGGATGCCCCCCTTCTACTATCTCCTCATTCACCTGGATGCCCCCCTTCTACTATCTCATTCACTTGGCTGAACCCCTAAACCTGCTGCATCCACACACACATATTGAGCTCTCTCAACACAAGTACCTCATCCATCAGTCCTGGACACATCTATAGCCTGTCCGTCCTCGATCATGTGGTTCTCTCTAAGGTTTCTCTTTTTCCTGACAGGGTCTAAGGACAGGCCTTTTGTTTGTGTGTTTATTGATTGTCTATTAACTTTGTTATTGTTTGCAATTACCTTGTTTATTGTTTACATACATCTCTTTTTGTGAAGCCCTCTGAGGCAACTTTGTTGTGATAGGGCTATACAAATAAAATTGAATTGAATTGAATATGTTGGGTTATTTAGGTTATGGTTTAATATGGCCCAAACCATAAATGCTTAAAATCCCACTTGTGACAAATGGTTGTGGGAGTGTGAAAGATACTACAGTTATTCTTAAGTTTAAATAAAGAGATTAAAGTCAAAGATTAATGGAACATTTGGAGATGCATTTGCCATGACAAGCTGCTCTTCTCTGGTCGCTGAGTGTTTTAATCGTGTGCTTCAGATTAGTCAGAAAAGGTCAGGAGCTGCTCCACGACAAATAAAAGACTCCATCGTCTTAAGAGGGTCTTCACCGAGATCAGATTTACTGCTGCTCGAGAGCCTCGGTCGCCAGAGGAGCAATACAGACACTGCCAGATAAGATATAGGATTAAGAATTGTATGGCCTATAATGTGTATGTGGTAACACTTTATAATGACACACTATTAAGCATTAGTTAAGTATTAGTTAAGCATTAGTTATCTCAGTGAACAGATCAATGCAGATTTTAAAAACATTTGAGTTAAAGCATCTATAAACTGCTTATTGGTAATTACATATGTATTAATGCTTGATTATTGCTAAAAAATAACTGAGCTATAAAGTTTTACTGTTGATGTTATGTTGGTGTCAATGATGTGGTAAAGTATCGTATCGCATCTTAATGAATATAGGGACAGTCAAGGACAGACTTTTACTCTATGTACACTATAAATATGAATATATATATGTTTTTTGTTAGCTGAAATTCTTTGAGTGGCCACAGTGAATCATTGATGTGGGTAATTTCATGTGGCAGTGGCACATGTGATACAGGTTGTCCACTGACCAGAAGGTTGGCAGTTCGATTCTTACTCCAGTGCCATTGTGCCCACCAACCTTGTCTATGAATGTGTGTGAATGTGTTCGTGTGATTGTCAGTGCAAGGAAATGAACCCTTATTATCTGACTTAGCAGCAAAGGCTAACTACTTTACTAAAGGAAAAATTTGCTTTTCTGATCAAAACCTGAGTCACTCCACAACATTGGCTGTTATTTTTTCTAATTAGTTGTGATGAAGGAAAATTGTGGAGTGTCTCAAATCAATGTGCTTTAGTATTATTACGGGTCTAAGTGGAGTGATGGTAAATGGGGAGGAAACATACAATGGCAGAAAGAGAAAGTGCCATTATCAATGTTTTGTAGTGCTATTTTGAAATCCGATATTCAGTGAGGTACAGAACGCTCTTTTATTCTGGTGACAATGACATTCTCGTTCCCATCTCCTGTATCATTGACCTTAAATGGAAAATCAGACATGCATTCAGACGCCCTCACCACTCACACATAGACATATTTACAGAACAACAATCGGAAAATAACAGGTGCAATGTGTGCTGTGTGCCAGTGTGCCAAAGACAGATGGATTTTTAAACTGGTGAATTACTCTATTAGTAAGCTTTTAATGCTTTTAGCCAACACTCTATAGTACAGTTGTATGTTTGTGTGCTTTTAGGATAATGGAATAAAGAGAACAAATAGACGTGCCCAGTGTTTTTTTTTATTTGATGTGAAAAGTTTCCAGCAAATTCTATTGAGTTTAATGCATTTATTTGAGAGTAAGACAGTGTGGCCAGACATAAGTGTGCACAGTCACTGTCTGCGTTACAAGCTCTCCTCTGTTCTGCTTTTCAATCTCTGACAATATGGATAATGCTGAATCACACTGCACCTGTCTGTGTCTGACAAAAAGCTGCAGAATACCAGTACTTTTGACAAGAGCATTAACAACAGTACAAACATTTCTTGCAAAAATGGTTCACAAATTTCTTGAGTGACTCTTACTTATGTGGACTGACTTTTCCAATAATATTTTACTACAAAAGTTACTTGACAAGGCCTCTTTTCAAGTCTAAGTTAGTTTGTGCGGGTACTCTGGCATCTCCCTAATACATGTACAGTAGATGTAATTAACTTTTCTTATTGATTGACCACTATTTTGAGTGTTGAGTGCCAAGAAACACAGTAGAAGACACTCAAAACACTGGTAAAAAATAATTATGTTTATAGAAGCCCAAATGAACATTTTTGGATTACTATACACTGTAGACCAATCCTCCAGCTGGGCCCTGACTGAGCGTACTAATTTGTACGTTCCCAGGCGATGCTGATAAGTTGCCCATGCAGCATTGTTGGATGGGTCAAATGCAGAGAACAACATATCACTTAACAGGGACAGTCATCCTAAAAAAATGTACTTATTGTTTAAAGTCATTTTATGCTGATCATGAGACTGTGCCCACCTGTGCTCTTTCTGAAGACTTAAGTGAAGTACCTGTCAGTCTTGTTTCACTGCCCAAAACTCAGTAATAAAGGCTGCTAGTGCTATTTACTTTAGCAAAACTATATATCCAAAGTTAATGTAATTAACCACTTTTATAAAATAATTGTGTGTGATTAGCCTTTGATGCTGTCTGAACACATAACAAGCTCACCTGAACCTGATCAAAATAAAAAGAAACCACATTACAAAGGTACATTTTCCTCACTGGCCACTTTACTAGATAGACGTGTGAGTCTTGTGAGTTCATGATGGTCTTATAGTTCATAGTCATATTATTGAAAACCAGTCTGACCTTTGGCATCAATTAGGCATTTTTGCCTGCAGCTCACTGTACATTTAACAGTTGATTGATGTTGAAGCCTATACATGAATGTAAGTTAAATCACTCAACTGTCCACCTGACACCAACAACCACGCCATTGTCAAGTCACCTTTATCACATGTCTATTTTTTGGATGACACGTGTACATGACTAAATCCACTGGCCCATTGCTAAGATACATAAGTCTACCTTGTAACATGGTCAGTGTGTATATATCTTATTTTCAGCTAAAATTGGAAACTGTGTTGCACTGAGGGACACTGCACCATGGAAGAAGTTAACCCTAAGTGCCCTTAGTTTCTCTACTTTGGCATCAGCAAATGTTTTTTCTGTGAGCAAAAGCCAGAAAGTGTGTGAGTGGTAGATAAAAATTCCCTTTTATGTCTGTATTTGATCATGTCTTGCTGAAGTGGCAAGTGTGGCTCTGTAAGTCGCTAACCTCGGCTGATTTGGAGTTAGAAAGTGCTAGCTGACAAACTCGGGTCCCACGTGAATGCACACTATACAGTAGCTCAAGTCTCTTTGTCTGTTGTTTATCAAACTAACAATGAGGCTTAGATAGTGACAAAATGTGTTGCCACCGTTTGCAAGAGACATCCAAAGTAATTAAGTAATAGTAGTTGGGTCTCACTAAACGACCACTAGTGTCCAATTAGCATGGTGAATGCATGACTCATGAAGTACATCCATACTGTAATTGTCTAAGTAGGAACACTTGAATATAATATATGCTGGGTTATTTAGGTTATAGTTTACTATGGCCTGAGCCACAAATGCTTAACATTTATGGGCATTGTCCTTAATTGTACAAAGCCCATTCACTAGCTACTAACCACTGACCAACAACAGTGTATGTAGCTACATTCCCTACTTGCATTAAACATACAAACTAAATCTTACTGCTGGTACTCAAGAGAGCCAATAAACGAATTAGGTCTAGCTCTTAAACTGTATTCTATCCCAGCAACTGTGGGCCTTAGGTGGGGGTACACCCACTTAGCCTGTTAGTCATAACATCCACACGCACGCCTCTGAACAATGGGAGCAGGAGTACCAGGGGAGAACCTACAATTACACTGGGAGGTCAGACAGACTCTGTAAATCAAAGGAATGAATGAAAATACTACTAATAAATACTAATAATAAAAATAGACTCCTATAATGTAGTGTAGGGTATGTGTGTCAGAATTATTTTGTGTGTGTGTGGTCCAGTGGTTTAGAGCAGGGTCAGTTCGGTGAATTGTCCATAATGGGACACAGGTGGAGCACACAAAAACTGACAGAACTTGTAAAAGATAAAAAAGGAAAACTTGCAAAAAATGGAACAAGAAGCGAATGTGGATGTCATGTGAAACACAGATACTATTCAAGGGCAAATGGATTTGAATCGGTTCAAACAACCAGTTCAACCAGCCATATATGCAGTTTAATTATTAATATTGTATATATGCCGTGTTTTCTTATTGCATCCAGATCAGTCACTGAGCCAATGGCCACACACACATTTGTAAATCTGCCCTGCGGGACTCAACACTATGATGAGATCCTAAAAGCCAGGACAAACCTGAAGACAGTACATCGAGACATCTGTTTGTAATTAGACCAGCCTCTGACAGCAGCATGCCTCTCCTCTCTCTCCAAACCATCATTTTTCTTTCTGTCGTTTTTGGCTCTTATGCTGTCTCAGTTTTCTTTGACGTGTGGCCAAGACTTCCACTGATGTCTTATCCCCGCCTCATGGCAGTAGTAGGTCAACACAAAGCTTAGTGTCCAGCCTGAGTGGGTAAAGTCCCTTGCTACTGTGAGTACTCTCCAGCTTCCCCCAAGTGGCTAAAGACATGGATCTATTAGAGCTCTAATTGTCCCTACAGTGAATGAATGTGAGTGAATAGCTATCTGTCAGTGTGCCAGTGTAAGTCATGTGACTAACTGGCTATTAAGGGTGTAGTCTGCCTAAAACCTATAGTCTATACACATGCATTCGAATGTGGTTGTTCCATTTGCTAAATAATCTAACACTACGTCCCTAGTATTGAGTACAAAATAATTACTATGGCTTGCAGTGGTTGCAAAAACTCATTTTGGCACCCAAATAAGACATTACTGTCCCCGCTTAGAGGTGTAAATGGGTTATTTAAAGGCACTTAAACACCAAACGCCTTATATTATTATTAACCAAGACTTTATGAATGCCTGCTTTTACCACCAGGATATCACCAGCGCCTGTGGAAAAAGACACCAGGCAACCACTTATGGTGCCACTGGGAGAGGTTTGTGCCAACTGTTACAAATGGTAAAAGGAAAAATATATTTAAAGACATGATCCTTGATAAAAAGTGACATTATGGCCTAATCTTTATGTGTCCGCAGTGACTAAAAGCTTTATAGCCTGCCAAAATGGACTCTATGACTGAACACAATGGCTATAAGGCCTAACATATAGTGAGCCTTTGAGAGCAAACATAATAAATAATGCACAAGAAACTGATATGCTAGCTAATATCTATTGTTTTATGCCCCAAAGTGATACTAAAGTTTTATTATGGAGGCAGCAGAGGGCTGTGTAAGACTTGTTTTCATACTGTGGTGTGGGTCCCATTGGTGGTACACAAGCTCTGTCAAGTGTTGCATGGAAAGTTTTTTTTTGTTTTAATAAACCATCATTTGCATGTTGACAAGTCATGTAGACTTAATCAATTGGGACAAGATAAGTGTTTTTATTACAATACATTACGTTAATTAAACAATCATTCAGTAATCTTTCCCCCCTTATTCCAAGTAAGGGTTTAGGGTAAGTGAAGCCTATTCTAGCAACTATGGGCCCCAGGTGGAGAACACCCTGAACAAATGGCATGGCCAGTTAGTTGTAGTGCTAAGACATAGGCTACACTAACAGGAAATCATTCACTAAGGGCAATTTTGAATTACCAGTTCTTTAAAGGGAGCTGAGAGATTGCACCCTTTGAAAGCATACACATTAAATAATGCACAAGAAACTGAAATGCTCACTAACATCCATGGTTTTATGTTCCTATAAGTGACACCAAAGTTTTTCTGTCAAGGCTGCAAGACTGTGGGAGTGCTAAATCTTTAATGAGCGTCTGTCATAATGATGGTGGGAGACAAAAGCCGGTTGTTCCTAACAGCTAATATAGAGAAAGGTATTGTTTTAATGCAATAGTGTCGGCACGGCAACAGGCTGATGGGCCAAAGTGCTAAGTGCTGTGAGACAATTGTGGCTGTCATTCATTAAGACAAGACTACGGCAATTCTTTTGTTAAGCAAAATTGGTTTGGATTGCGCAAAAAACAGGAAAATGTTAACACATAATAAATAAAAATACTCAAAATATGTGGTGACATCAAGCTACAAAATTAGGTTCCCCATAATTGAAGTGAATTTTCCAATCACTTGTGTTGCCATCCAGCTGTCCTCGGAGCTCGGAAGTCGGAGCCTTGAGCGACAGAATCTCCAAATTGAAGCGTTCCAGTTGTTACCTTGTAAATAAACAAATCTATAACATTAACAGGTTCATTTAGCAGTTAGCAGGATTAGTTTTTTTTAGCACATTTTGTAACTGCAGATGCTGAAATACTCCACTGCAGTTCATTGAATATTATACGAGTCATATATTTTTTTATTTTCTTGTAAGCTAGGGTGCCGCCATGTTGGATTTTTCATTTCGGGTTTGTATATGAAGATGCATGATGTATTGTGTGTGTGTGTGGCTCTTTCCAGACGATATGAACTCACCAGAACAGCATGGTAAGCTCATGAGACGCGGAGGCCATAGTGGCTTTGGAAAACCTATCCTCTGACATTTTCCATTCATAAAATTCCTGGAATGTAGATGAAGGAAGCAGGAAAATAAATCAGCCTGCCTGGTGTCTGCACTTTTTCGTACATGCATTTTTTTTTTTTTTTTTTGCTGTGATTGGCACAATGCAGATTTAGTCATACACTGTAAAACATGACTAGTTAACCTAACCTAAAAGAAAATACCTTGTCTAAGGCCCACATTTACTGGAGTAGTATACGATGTGTGGTGTAGTCTGAGTTGAAGATCATTTTTAAAAAGTAGATTTTACAGTGTTTCCTTCTTGCTACCATTCTCCACGCTGCCTCTTTTGATTTTTCCTTTTGACATACACATTTCCAATTTGCTGAGTGTGCCTTACTTTCAATTGATGTGGTTACAATGAGAGCCTTTTCACGATATGGAAAGGTCCTCCTTGTGCTCTTGTTGGAAATTTCTGCATTCCCTCCCTGCCTTTTTAATGCCACCCCTGAATGCATTTGGTTTGACCAGAAATAACGTCTTTCTGAAGTAGCTTCTCTAACTGAGTCTTCTGCAGTTCAAGCGTGGATTTATATTAATTTAGAGCCATTTTCTCCTGGTTTAGTCCAGCATAATCTTGGGTTAAGCCCTCATTTATTCAACCTGTTAAGTTCTGATATAGTTCTGGCATAGTCCTAGTATAGCTGGAATATAGTCCTTATTTAGTCAAGCACCTACAAACACTTACAAGCAACTGGTGTAAATCTGAGGTTATTTTGTGTTTTTGTGTGTGTTCATCACAATGTCTGTCTGTCTATTTACCTACCATTGCGTAACTTTTGCTACTTCACCATTCTGCAAAACAGAGGCACACCAAAACATCCTTTCGTCATTCATTTTAACACATTAACCATTTCTGTGTTGAAGGTAGCCACCTCAAAGAAGCCAACATAAACAAAAAAACCATAATGAAACCAGCCTGCCCGCATACAGTCACTCTGGAGACTTGCTTCACTGTGAGTCAAATGTGAGCGACAGACTGAGAGCATTTGTGGAAAAATATAATTAAAGCAATATGAATCACAGGCTAACTATGCTACACCACAAACTGAAATATTTTCTGTCTAAAAGGAGTTCAACCAGAGTTCTGTAGTTAGTTGATAGTTTGATGCTAAGGCCAGCTGAATCACAATTTCTATGATTGGAGTCTGCATCTTCTTCCGCTGTTACGCTGTTAGCCTATTGCCAACGTCCAAAGACTTGCATATGGGTGTGTGATCTGGCCATAAAAGACTGTATTGTGATATGTTATGACAATCTGCTAATCATTTATGTCTTTTGCTGTCATTTTTACTGTAACAATGCCAGTGTTCATAATACAAAGAAAAGGGAAAATAAATAGTATAAAGTATTATGATGAACATTAGAGTAGATATACATTGAGTTTGTAGGTTTTATGAAGACACTAATAGAGGTAGTCAAAAATATACAAAATCAACTAAAATCTTGGCTTATTGTATATTTTTACCTACTTGCAAATATGTAAGGAGAATTGGTGACTCTATATCTCCCGTAGTCATTGATTGGTTGAATTGAATGGTTACCTGACAGTGTATGTCATTGTGTAAGCCCCGCGACTAACTGGTCCACCACACTTAAGGGCTATTGGGATAGCCATGTAGCCACCCACGAACGAAAGCAGAAGAAACTGAATGACATGACAAGATACAGTATAAAATGCTCAAACAGGATCAGAAATGCTTTATGTTTTCACCATTCACTTTTATGTGGTGTATGTGGACTGATGGGATGGTATGTGACGTCCTGTGCCGCACACCACTGCTAATTGGGATTAGCATATCACACACACCAAAACAAAGCTGCGGTGATATCAGTCAGTTGGGTCCAGTGGCCTTTATTCACCGCAATACCCATAATCCTTCAGTCTCGGGAAGAAAAGCTCACTTAATCTGAGCCCATTATGAGTGGGCTGCTGGCTCTGGCACCTTCTGTAAATCCCTTTGTGGCACAAATACTAGGAACTGTGGCCAGTGCTAGCATGAGGCTAATGAGAAATGCTGTGTTTGGTCTATAGCCCAATAAGCAGTGCTTACTGGTTCCTGATCCTTTTGACTAAACCCAAACAGTGCTGGACTCGGGGCAAAAGAGGAACCACGCATATATATGGTCAATCCTACCAACTTGTGAGAGATTTTGATTTGCCTCAGTTTGTCATATTCTTTGCTTTTCGGGTTGTTCAATTTCAGGGTTCACTTAACCAGATAATCTGCCACCATCTAACTCTATCCTCTGCATCCTCTTCCCACACACCAACTAACTTCAAGTCCTCTTTTACTACAGCCAAAAAAACATCATTCCACTAGGCTTCCTGTCTGGCAGATCTAAACTCAATATCCTTGTACCAATATATTCACTACTCTACGTGTCCAAACCATCTGAATCTGGTCTCTTTTACATTATCTCCATAACATCTAAAGGCCTCCACGCACCAAAGAAACTCCACAACAGCAGCTGAAGAGAAAGGCGCTAGACACTGAACAAAGATTACAGGAAGTGCTGCTAAGCTATTGCTAAGCTAGCCCTGTTACAGCCCCTATTTGTGGACTTTTTGATTAAACGTTTAAAGGGTAAAGGCATTTGGACAGTACTTAGTGTTTTTTTGCCCAAGTGGCATATGGTACTGGCTGATTGGTGAGGCAGCCATAGTGCCAGGGCAATCAGAGCGCTCCATGCATAAGACTAAAGACGGGGATTTAGCATGCATGTTCAATCGCCCAAAAATTGTGCAGACAGCATCGGGAGATAGCGATGAACGACGGCAAAAACTGGACAGGCGACGGTCGCGTTGGTGTATTCATTCCTGATCCATCTTTGTCGTGAACAAAACAAGCCTAAGCTCTGCTATACCCCCAGCTTTGTCTTCGGTCTCTTCCTCAATATTCCTGCTCAACACACTTTAATCTGAGTGAAAACAGAATTGCATTTGAACATCAGTACGTTGCCTCACTGAGATACTTCTGTGTCGTCCTGGCCACATCCCTTCAGTCGTGGTGAATTGTTTGCACTGTTTTGTATCATCAGTGATTTTACTCTGTTCATGGCATTTTATTGTCCTTTTATGTTGGGTTTTATGGTGTGCTTTTATGACAAAGTGTCTCCAGAGCAAATTTTTTGTTGTTACGGGACAGTAAAATTTAATTAGCAGAAGAATTTGAGAACCACATTGTTTAGTGTGGGCCTATAAGGAATATTGTTGTTGTAAACACGTATAAATGCACTTGGTTAAGACAGTTTATTTGGACTAACTGCTCAGTTAACAACCAAATATGCAAGTCTAAACAAATTTAACCAAACCAACACTAAACCAGGGTCTAAACCTGAACTAAAGCAGTTTTAAACCTGGTCTAATACACTATTTAAAAAGCATTTTTAGAAGATGTTTAGTTCCTCAGCCAGGTCTGTGAGTTAGAAAAAGCAGGTTTAAACCTGGTCTACACCAAGACTTAATTAGTATTAATCAAGTCTGAACCAAGAAATTGGGTCTAAAAATGTATTTTGGTCTCAATCTAAAAACAGAGTTCATTTGTCATATCCCACGCACTGTATATAAGCATGCTGTATACAATAATTCTGCATATATACCACCCCATCCTTACCACATGCATTAAATATGCACTACATGAATCATAGTGTATTTCGCATGTGTGGGGTATTTATGCCCAGAGCCCCTCTCAATATGGAGACAAACAGCATGTGCAGGCCCAAACACCAGAGGCTACATTTGATGCTCCAGATGGAGGGAAGACATCATGTCCTCCTGCATATTCACAGCCCATGTCTGAGAACTGTATAGAACTTTAAAGTTCTCTGTATATTCTATACAGAGCGACTGTGTCTGGTGACTCTCCTCTTCACAGAGACTTCCCTCTGGTACAGAAATCTCCGGGCAGTGTGATTGGTTGACCTGCAGTGACGCTTGCTTCTCCAAAACATTCAAGATGGCGCATGGGTGAAGCAAACATTTTTCATTCTGCCGTAAGGTTAGGGTTTTTTCAGCAATAACGACACAGGTCAATAACCCCTTCTTTACTGAGCCATGTTGATTTAACGCTACCGTTCATCTCCATTTGTTTATTTCCAGACAATGATGGCTTTTCTGATTACTACCAAATTTACTACCAATTTCAGTTAAGGCTAAACCCAGAAAATATATACAATGATTCATTTTTACACCACGGTGAGTTCTTCTTAATGCAACCATTGTTATTTATCTAGGCATGGGACTGCTTCACTGCTAAATGTTAGTTATAAGTTATAGCCCTCTTTCATCTAGTCCAGCTCTAGTACTATTTAAATTCATTAAATCCACTTGGCTAATTTGCAAAATACAAGGACACTCTCATTGGTGCTACATTTGACTTTTTTGGCAATGATCTATCCCCAGCACATATTACTATTGTCTTTATTCAGAAAATGACCATCCCACCAGCCCCTCAATGACAAAATGCAACAAAAGGCTTCACAGGTGGTTTGTATCTGTCGAAACACCAGAAGCAGAAACTACAGAAGTTGTGGATGACAGAGAGGAATGATATCATTTCCAAGGTCGTGTCAATGCTGAGTTATTGATAGACTGTGTACATTGATGTTGGATATACACCCACCTCTGTACATGGCATGGCATCTCAACCTTGTGTAAAAGCATCATGCTGATCTACTCCATCACCACCACCATCTACGTAACTCCATTCAAACACCTCAAAGCTGAAGCCTATATAGAGTAGATCAGGTAATGCTCAAAATATGGCAACCATTCCCTGAAGGCCAAGCAAGCTACTATTCGGAGCAAAAGGTTCAAGCCAGATTTCTGTAGATGTAGTTGGAGAGTCACAAGTCAGTGGAAGATGTTATATGGTGGACACATACATCTATTATGTACAGCCCATTTTCAACATGTTCAGGTCAAGGCCATAGCTCCGGGTTCACTGCATGTTTTTCACTTTTGCACAATGCATTAGCTCAGTCACTAGCAACATACCGTATTTTCCGGACTATAAGTCGCTCCGGAGTACAAGTCGCACCAGCCATAAAATGCATAATAAAGAAGGAAAAAACATATATAAGTCGCACTGGAGTATAAGTCGCATTTTGGGGGGAAATAGAGCGCCCTCTTGTGGTTTAGTGTGAAAATAACATGTGAAATGATATACCGGTAATAATGTGTTAATAATTTCACACATAAGTCGCTCCAGAGTATAAGGCGCACCCCCCGCCAAACTATGAAAAAAAAACAAGATTTATAGTGCGGAAAATACGGTACATTGAAAAATACTGATGACAAACACATTAGGCCAACTGAAAAACATTATCGTGTCTATAAATGAAAATAAATATCCCACAAAAGAGTCAGCCAAAACATAGACCTATTCCAGCGTTACTCTGGAGATATGCATATACTTTACATAGCATATATTGTATTCTATGGGAAAGTGACTCAGTGCGCTCTGTCACCGTGTGAAGTTGAACAGGTTTCCTTAAGTGGATTTTAATTCTTTCACAACAGCTCGGTAACAGTTTTAAAGTAACATATGTGAAGGATCTGCAGCATTAGCCCAGGTTCGGATAACACCAGACTCAAATTATAGCTAAATCTGCTAGACATATTGACTTCATTGTACCACCGGGAATGACAACCTCACAAGAGAAACACATTCATTTTTTAATCATCCATAGCTCAAACTATCAACACTCGTCTAAAGTAAGATGTACAACTCCCTGCGAATGAAGCCTTAATCTCTTCTTAATCGCCCCCTTGTGGTTGGTTGCAGTATAAATGATTATCCCCACAAGCTCTATGTGACTTCATTGGACAAAAGCCTAAACCTAAATTAAATACACTTCCAATAAATGTTTGCCAGATATCACTGTTTATCACTGTGGATATCTGCTCAGAACATAATTGGGATTGGCACTTATAATGACAAACTGCTGTGAAAGCGGGCAGCGAGCCAGTAGGCAAACACTGTCAGGCCGCATAGCTAAACCCGAGTTGCAAAAATCTGATAATAGACAGGCCAATTTAGAAATGACAATAAAAAAAATAATAATAATAATAATTATAATAGAGGTTCACAAATGATTTTATATCCACTTATCATGCACATTTATACATGCATGTTTACCACATTTATTCTATACAACTCCCAATCTCCCTCAATGTGTCTAAATTAAGGCACTGTGGCATTGCTTCTCCAAAGTGGAAATAGAATAGCTGTATAAAAATCTATACTTAACTAAACAATCCCTTCACATAGACAGTGTTGCTATCTTTTAAAAGCTGTTGTGTGATTAGTTACCACAAGAGCCATAAGGGGGACATAATATTGTAATCTACCTTGGGCAAATTCCTAACAGCGTCTTGTGTAAATGAAAACAAATACAGCTCATCCTAGTCCATGTCTGAGATCCTAACAGTGTGTAAAATTAATAGCATCACTTCGGAAGTTGGCATGCTGAGTTTGTTAGCTGTGCGGTGATGATGTCCAGAGCAGGATAACCACTTGTTTACGTCTAATGTTGTGGCTTCAGAGGTCCTGGGCATAGATCAAGTCGTTATAAAAAGGCCCGCAGTCATCAGTAGGTTTCAAGGTTTCAAGTTTATTTGTCATATGCACATTCAACACAGGGTCAAAAAATGCAGTGAAATGCTTTGGATCGGAAGAACCGTATCACATACATGCATCGTGAAAAGCTTTATAGGACTTGTCTATGTATTGTGTAGGAAGTACATAAGTAGTAAGTGTAAGTATTTACATAGTATGTGAGTAGATAGCTACTCAGTTGCATGTATTTGAGTAACTTTTTCAATGGATAGTACTTTTAGTTTAATGCATTATTTTTTTCATTTTTGAGTAACAATACTCTTACTTGAATGTTGACTAGATATGAAGACCAAACAACTCAGCCATCTAGGTCCACGTCTCACAAAAACTGTGTTCTGCCTTTGCACAAACAGCTTTTTCAGTAGAATCAGCTCCAGGCAGTCTTTTCTCAAAAATTTAAAAAAACATATTCTCAATCATCAACTGTGCCAACATCAGTTGACTTAACACTGTATATTGTATTGTTTATTGTGGCAATGATTTGTATTCAAGGCTAAGTAATGTTTTTAGGGATTGTCATTGATGTCAAATATGACATACAGTAAGTATTTCAGCTAATAGTAATTTTGTATTGGGAATTTGTTTTATTGTTGTGCACACTTGCCCGGGGACTGCAAATGAAAAATAGCTTTAGCTAAATCTGGTCCAAAGCATATTTTCTCTTGTGAGATTAATGCATTTATAAACGGTCCCTGTCAAATACATATAAAAAAATAAAAAAATAAAAAATATGAAGACCAACCAGTCAATGGGTGACTGTTGTGAAGACGGATGGGGCAAAAATAATCTTCTAAAATACACATTTTGCTGCCAAACCAGTCAAAAGAAATGTCACCCAGACCACTATATAACACTTGTTCCCTTAGAGTTATATGGTTCTATCTGTGTTCTGACCACTTTTGAGTAAATCCACTTTAAAAAGTCAATTCAAGGCTTGATATTACAGATAGAACTTTATATTTTTTACATATAAAAATGCTGTTATAAAGATTAGTTATCCAAATATAGGAATATGTAAATACCCCATTTTGAGCTGAGTGGAACAAAGTGCCATGGGTGTATCTGGCGGGTTTTCCCCAAATCTATGAAACCACTGGAGATCTGCAAGTGCAACACTAAAGTTATCTGATAAAAGTGTGAATCTGAGTTTGCAAAACAAGGCTTGGTTTGTTTTCTCCATAGTGACTCTGTTGTAGGTTTATGGTGGGCGTCAGCAGAGGTCCAGGGAGTTTCTACACTTAGAGCTGGTCTTGGCCAGCTGTGAATCTGCTCTAAAGCACTTATATAACATCAGCCGTGTTAGCAAAGATGTTTAGTGTCTCTCAAATGTTGGTGGGGCTTGTAAAAAATAAACAAGAGCATCATGGGAGAAAGGAGCTGCTTCATAAAGCTTTTGTGGAAAGTTTACTGTGAGTGCTTCAGCCCTAACAAGTGCTGTGGTGTGGTCTCAGCTGCAACCTGTCTGCGGTACAAGCCAAATTAACATATCTTGAAGAACTCTTTTAGCTATAGACCCTTTCGTCAAGTTTGTCATATAGAGCAAAAGTGAATTCACTTTACAAACAGAATCATTCTGAGCACACAATGAAAAAACTATTGTGATCATCAACATTTCTGTAAGGACTTTTACCACCAGCCAAATTGCTAAATTGCTAACTGTTACTAATAGACACATTAAACAAACTCATGTTTCCTAACCAGGCTCTGACATCACCTACATGTAGCAGAGTGGCTGTCATTTGTCAAAATCATCTTCATTTGCAATATTTTGAGGCTGATGCTAATTTCTCCATTGAAAATGTATTACTATCTTGCCTCCATTCCAGAATTTAGAACTTTCTGTTTACAAATTTTGAAAGGGTCTATAGTTTCCAAATCTGCTGATGTTGTAGGGAATATCTCCATGGAAACAAAAACGAAAGTGTATGGAATCGAGCTGTGGTTTTGGAACTATTCTTGCTGCTCTTCCACAAAGGTTCAATAAAATACAGATGATTAATGGCTTGTTACACTATAGAGCCATACTGTGCATGCTATGAATGAACTGCCTGCTTGTATCTATGAGTTAATGGATCTTTTATGTGTCTGAAAGAGACAGTGTGTGCTCCTTGGCTGTTTCTGTGATTGGAGGTCAGGGGGGTCAGAGGAGTCAGAAGTCAAAGGGAGTGAAATGAAGCCGGTGATTGTACAATGGACATGAGGAATGAGGGCGGAGGCGCGGAGGCGCGGAGGCAGAGGAGATAGATGAGCCTGGCTTTGAGCTGAAGCTTTGTTCCACTAGAAATTCTCTTCTCAACTACATGTAGACAAGAGGCAGTCGTAGTTTGAGCGATTTGGAGTTCAATACTGTGGAAGTAGTGCACTCTAGTGGTGACATTGGTTAAACCTGGATGAGATCAGCGATAATATAATATAATAGAATGTAATATAATATAATATAATATAATATAATATAATATAATATAATATAATATAATATAATATAATATAATATAATATAATATAATATAATATAATATA